>CM068981.1:2411408-2560157 GCA_035357415.1 Ophraella communa
TGATCTTCAAGTTGTCTTATCAAAAATCTATGTTTCATTTTAATCTGTTCTTCCTTAAGTTTTTGATCTTGCTCTTTTAGAATTCCAATCGACTCGACTAAAGATATTAATTTCGTTGGTTTGTTACATTTACTCCAATCTTCCATAGTTTTAAAAACGTTTCTATCTGTATGCACTTCTTTGGTATTGTTTAATGTACAAAAGGGTTTATATCGATCTTTTATTGGGGTTTTTTCTATTTCGCATAGTTTTCTAATGTGTTTATCGGTATCTGTAAGTGTTAGAGCAGATATGGAATTCTCTAAATCTAATAAATCTTGTTTATATTTTATTTCATTTTTTACTTGTTCGTGGAATTTTCTTAGAGAATCTCCTTTGTCTGGAAGTTTTGATAAGAGAGACTTGTTCTTCAAAATAATTTCTTCACGCTGCAACACTTCTTTTAATTGTATTAAATTCATTTTCTTTAAATTTTCATGTTTAGCCTTAATCGAAGTTGCCATTTGTTTTTAATAACTTGAAGTTAGCTACAATAGTAACAAGAAAAAGTTGGGTTATATAAATGAGTGAACGTCGACGATTAGTTGACGTATACAAACTAATCTAAATATCTTATCAATTACATAAATTTAAAATACTGATAACAATGCTCAATTTACTCTCCAAATCGAGTTATATATTCGTGCTTTTTTACTATGCCGTCATTCCACTCGGTTATTTAACGAAGTAAGTAGTTTTGAGGTAAGTTTAATTTACGAATAGTAACTACAAATGTGTGCTTTAGTATTGATATTACGATGTCAGATTTTTATTTATTGTTTTTAGTTTTTAAATAAACATTTCATAACAAAACTCGGTGCACAGTCTTAAAATTTTTAGTTACCACATAAAATATACTTACGTGCCATTCAATAATCTTGATCAAATTTTAAATCATAAGGTATTCTTATCGTAATTTTTGTATTGTTTTTATTTTAATTTAGTAAGTATTAGTAAAGTTAATAAATTGTTTTAGGTGGTGGGTTACAATTGAAAAAATGAAGGGTAACAGCACAATTTTGGTGACTGGGGGTGCTGGCTACGTAGGATCTCACACAGTAGTGGAACTACTAAAAAATAACTACACAGTAATAGCATTAGATAATTTAGTTAATTGCTATGCTGTCGGATCGGAAAAACCGGAGGCTTTGAAACGGGTCGAAAAAATAACAGGGGAAACTGTTACATTTTACAATGTAGATATCAGAGACAGAGAAGCTTTGGATAAAATATTTAAGGCTGTACGTTTCTATAACATGCATTTAACAATAAGCACTCTTTCTCACCATACATATAAAAACATATGGAATTCACAATAATTCAGACTTTATTTAAAAAGTTACTACATGTTTTATTAATAAAATGCTTCAGTTTTTAATACAAATTTTGCATGATGAAAAGTCCACAATTATGTTTATTTGTTTGTGTGTTTTCTAATATGTTTGTCTAATAAACAAATCACTAAACCAACATTCAATAAAACTACTAACTTTTAACACATTTAATATTTTTTTTCCAGCAAGTGTAAGTTTTTCTATGTAAGATTTTTAATTTCCTTTCTTCGATTTCTTCAAATTTTAGCATAGAATCGATGCGGTGATACATTTCGCCGCTCTAAAAGCAGTAGGTGAATCAGTTACCATCCCTCTAAAATATTATCAGAACAATATTGCTGGTTCAGCCACCCTCTTTGAGGTAATTAGGACTTTGTTTATTTTATTTAGCATTAGCAAAATAATTTTATGTTGTGTAATTTAAAAACTTTAATAACATTTTCCTTTAGAATTATTTGTGTAACTAGGTTATGGCAAGTAATGGGGTGAAGAAAGTAGTTTTTTCGTCTTCAGCTACAGTTTACGGTAACCCACAGTTCTTACCGATCACGGAGAGCCATCCTACCGGACAGGGATGCACCAATCCTTACGGAAAATCCAAGTTTTTCGTCGAGGAAATTTTAAAAGACGTTTGTACATCGGATCCGGTGAGTTTTTAAAAAAATACCAATCAATAAACTTTGTTTAAGACATTAGCTCTCAATTATTTTTACTTAGTAATTTGACCTACATAAAATCTTTTGTGTTTCAAGTGTTTTGTCTTGAAAAACCTTGACCTTGTGCTGGAAGGTTTACTCGCCAAAACTATTTAAACAAATAACCATTAATGACATAATTAGTTCTTTTTATATTTATAAATGGTTTCTGCATCAGCATTACTTACTAAATGTTTCTAGGAATGGAAGGTTATACTTTTAAGATATTTTAATCCAGTTGGAGCTCATGAATCCGGACTTATTGGAGAAGATCCTTCTGGTATACCAAATAATCTAATGCCATTTATTGCTCAGGTGAATATTTTTTTAGTAAAACTTTTTATTCATACATTGAATTTTGTATAAGATTATTACAGTTAGAAAGATTTACAAAATGGATGAGATAAGATATAGCAAAGGTGATTATATAATTAAAAACCAGTCACAGACCTTGAAATTATCAATTCTTATTTGATTTAAAGATGCTAAATACTTTACTCAACAAAGTCCTCTTATTTTATGTAATACATTTGCATATTTACCCATGCAGTATCTGTTTATGACTAAGTCTATGGATCTAATATTAAGCATCCAAGCTAAAAAAAATCTGCTTCAATTTTAAAGTATCTTGAGTGGCATTTTGATTTTTTTAGGTAGCTGTAGGTCGTAGAGAAAAGCTCCAAGTGTTCGGCAACGATTACCCCACCCCTGACGGGACGGGAGTCCGAGACTACATCCACATAACCGACCTAGCCATCGGCCACCTAAAAGCTTTAGAACGCATCTTTTCCTCGTGTTTCAAATCGTGGAAGGCGTACAACTTGGGAACCGGTCGTGGATACTCCGTTCTAGAAATGGTGAAAGCTTTTTCGGAAGCTTCTGGTAAACAAATCAAATACGAAATCGTAGATAGGAGAGAAGGTGATATAGCATCCTGTTACGCTGACGCTACTCTAGCCAAGATCGAACTAGATTGGCAAGCGACGAGAGACGTTAAGGATATGTGCAAGGATACGTGGAACTGGCAAAAGAGGAATCCGAAAGGATTCCAAACGGCGTCCTAATAACTGAAGGTTAAGTTGAAACTGGTAAATGGTAAGATAAGGTGAAACTCGCAGCTCCTTTCCAGTTTGTTCCTCTACAAGATTATTGCACACAAGTTTTTACAGTTTTTATCAAGATGGAAGGAAAAGAAATTGATGCAGAATTGTGCAGAATACAAAGCGCAAAAGGAAATAACTATCAGGATCATGAGCACATAAACCCAGCAAAATTTATTACAACAATTAAAAATTTGTCATTCATGTTACTTCGTTTTTGTATCTATAGAAGTGAAAAAGCTTCGTCCGTAGAAGATTTTCTTTTAGAAAAGAAAGAGATTATGGAAACTCATTTACTAGTCCCATCAACTAAAAACCTTAGTATCCAGTAACTGAGTTGCCTTGAAGTTGCTCCTTCTACTCTTCTAATCGTTCTCTACCCTTTGGTGAACCTCAAGAAGGTGGTCCAAGTGCCTTTCAATGACTAATAGCTTTTCCCATTGGATCAATAACCTCTTTCAAGTCACTGCGTAAACACACAAAGATTCCGTCTTCAGTGTCAGCCAAAATCGATATTCCTTAGGTTATTTCTGACGATTCCTTTAACTTAGAACCTAAATACATACTCCTTAATGCTTAAAATGAAGCCAGACATCCAACATACCACTCCCAAATAACCGTTGACTCTCATAGGTGATTTAAGACACCAAGTCATCTGCGTGTGTAACAACTTTGGCATTTCCTGGCAGTAGCAGTCTTAAGAGACTGTTAATTATTTTATTCCACAATAAGGGGGCTAAAAGTGAACCTTGAGGAACTCCTCCAGACAGTTTATGTTTGTTTGCGCGGTTCTTCGTGTGGTATTTTAGTAAAGTAGACTGCAGGTATCTCAATTAGTGGAAATAAAGGCGGTTTTGTCCTATTCTTGATTGGATTTTTCTTTGTCTGCTATCTTGTGCGGAAAAGTGGGTTGTGCAAATAGCAAATAGCATGGAGTTTGGATTTTTTGGCTTGGTAGGTATGGTAGAGCAACTTTTGGAAGAAGTTTTTGGAAAAATTGCATTTAGGATTGGATTCGGCGAATTTTTGGAAAGAGAGGAATTCGTGTGACTTAACCTTCCTGCGGCCAAGTGAAATTTGAAAGAAAAAAATCCAAGGGGGCCCAACGGACCCCATTTATTTAGCATTTTATATCACTATTTTATTTGTTCTTTTTTTTCTAATTGTTTTTTGTAACTGTTGGTCAGGTTAAGAAAGTTACATTTATTTATTAAAAACACAGATACTCATAAAAATTAATTAGTTTTCACATTTGACGCATACAATTTTCTTTTCGGAATGTTTGAGGCATGTAAATTTTTTGCAGATGGAATATTTTGATCTCATTTTGCTATGCTTAACCCTGGGACACAAATGACAGCGACCTTTTGATGAGGTAGGTTGTTTTACGGCACCTTCTTTTGCCTCTACCCCAACACACATTTTCATCATACTCAAGGTTGTTTTCGGAATACGGTTACACACTTTTTGATTCTCCAGACGCCTTAAAATAAGAGGTTTAGTTAATTGTTGTCCCAATTCAAGCAAAAATAAGCGCCTTCTGACCAATTTTGTTTTATTCCAGTCGGGATTCATTTTGGTATATATTACAAACATCACATAATTATTAATCGGGGTGTACCGAAACAAGGGCCAGGTGGGGTCATCCGGACCCCAACCATGTTTTTTCGCATTCTGACATAATTAAATCACCAACAAACGTTTGTTTTCCTGATTTTTTATTGCTATATTTCTCATAAAAGTTGGAAAAAAAATTCTTTAATAGATTTACTGAAAGAATAACTTTAACATAACCTACCATAAAAATGAAAAGACTGGGGGTCCGTTTAGACCCCACTTGGCCCCAGGAAGGTTAAACAGAACCAAGGACAATTTTTTGTCAAATTATTAATTGTTTTAATAAATTAAGATATTTATTTTTTTACAAAATGGTTATGTTAATTTTGTATGTAGGTAGATTGTTTGTTTTAGTTAATCTGCATTTATCTACAAAGTTTTACTGCTGCATTTTTAATCTTTTAAAGTTTCTTATTTGTTTTACACTTTTCTTATATTTTTTTAGCACTTTTTGTTCACATTCCACTTTGCAAAACCTTTTTTACAATTTACAGTTACTTTATTTTATTTTTCCTTAGCATTCCTTTATTTTCTCGAAGTTCCTCGATGAAATAGTAGGTAGATGATTGAAACCGGTGCTTTTAAAAACGTTTATTATTTATATTATTTATTTTTGTAACATATATCTTGTGTGTATATAATTTTTATATTTTTTATTTATTTACAATCAATATTGCATTCTACTTGGAGTTTTTTCATATTTTATGTAACCCACTTCTAAGCGATTTAAATGATTTATTTAAATCTCTTCGAAATAAAGAAAAAACTTTGACTTTGGATTATTTAAGGTGTCGGGACACTGTAAATATATTTAATGTATACAAAATTATCACTTTTGTTTATTCATTTTCCCTAAACCTCCTCATTTTTTAATTGAAATTAAACAACGATAACTTTGGTTCTAACGAAAAAACCTACCAGAAAAGAGAGGAAATTGATCCACATGCAGTAACGTCAGAGTTGATGAAGATAACTGAAGCAACAGATCCAAGTCACTAATCCATTACATACATAAAGAGCAAAACAAAGTCATATTCAAGAGAGTTTCCAGCAACAAAAAAGGAGAAAGATCCAGAATGAGACGCTGCAAATGGTCTGGAAATCCTTGAATCCAGGGAACGAAAATGCTAAGGCACACCCGGGGCAGCTGCTGAGATACAAATAAATAGATTACTGGTCACTTGAACCAGAAAAGAGAGGAAATGGATCCACAGTAACGTCAGAGTTGATGAAGATAACTGAACCAACAGATCCAAGTCACTAATCCATTACATATACACAAAGGGTAAAACAAAGTCAAGTTCAAGAGAGTTTCCAGCAACAAAAAAGGGGGAAGATCCAGGATGAGATGTTGCAAATGGTCTGGAAATCCTTGAATCCAGGGAACGAAAATGCTAAGGCACACCCGGGGCTGCTGAGATATAAATAAATAGATTACTGGTCACTTGGACTTTCTGCATATCGACTTTGGCTTAAAATGTATCCTCTATATTTTAAACAAACATCCGATGTTCCACAGAAGGGCTCGGATTGGGACCCGTTGTTATTTAATAACTGTTATATTTATGCTCGAAAAATGAGTATTTAAATTACATTCTTTGGTAGTCCAAGCCACTTGGGCTTCTGTGAACTAACGGGCAATGCTTTTCTAGCGAAACTAAGCAACTTTTTAGAGAGAACGTTCCAAATGTACCCTTTGGAGGTGGTATCTCACATTTGCAGTGCCAAGTGGGAAGATATGTTGTCAACTCATTTCAAGGAGGTAGATCCTGTTCCTAGAAATGGAGTTGGTGTGTCTCTTTATGAGGATACAGAAGGGTTCTGGACTAAAAAATGTTGTATTTAATTGCCCCTTCTTTTGCAAGTGTATTAGCTTCTATATTTCCTACTATATCCATTTGTTACCTCATGGTACCAACTATCAACATTAATCAAGGTAAATTTAACTGGTTATTTGCCAATTTCTTAAGGAATTTTCAGATTAATCTTGACACGAAAGTAAAAAGATTCGGTTCATGCCTGTGAGGTTAATCAACATTGCCATGTAAACGAAATTTCATTTCCGAAAAAAAGTAGTCATTAGTAACTTAATAAACTCAAAGTCAGTTCAGTATACTCAGAAATAATTGGTCTAATTCAGATTTTGATCCAGGATATTTTACCTTCTTTAGTTTGATATTTTCCTATGTTGAATAACAGTATTTATCTCCAGGGAGAATGGGTTCGAACTTCTTTATAGTGATGGTAAGGTTATCTATGAAACTAGAGGCTTTGATGTATTGTGTCAAGAACCAAGGATAACAGTAAATATTGATACTACTCCTTGAGAAGACCTTTTTGTCACTAATTTTTCTCCCAACAGTTTTGTAACTTATCTTTTGTACCAGTGAGGTTTGATTTCTCCTTTTACTAGCTTTAATGGATTTAAATAAGTTGGAGGTGATCAAAAGCCTTCTCCATGTCAATGAAATACTAATTCATTTTGATAATAAAATATAAACTAGTGAAGCTAGTAGCATGGAAATTGGACAAGAGTGACCACAGACTCTATACTTTTATAAAAGCATATAGTGGCTTGGATTTTTCTCCTAATGTGAAAATGTATTAATTTTTCCATGGTTTTAAGGAAAAAAAGTAAATAAAGCAATGTAAGTTAGAACATTTTACTTTTATATTAACAAACAATTATAAAACATTTTTAATACTTATGATATCAGTACGGGTTACCTTACATATATATAATATAAATATAACAACTTTTTAGGCTTAAGTAATTTGTAACTATAAGATATGAGATTTCTGTCATATGGCAGTGTATTGCACCACTACTTCTTTGGAGCAAGAGTGTGTATTAAATTATTTCTTAAAGTAATAACCTTTTTTAAATCGTCCACCAACTGCTTGGGTAATTCCAAGGATTCTGCCTCTTCTGGAACCCTTAATAAATTCCTTACTGCTATTAATGCGCAATATCTCAAACTGTACAAAGGTACAGTTATATGAGCTCTTGCTCGAACTTCATAATTATCTGGTATGTTGCCATCAGGATATTTTTCTAAGAAAAATTCTCTAAACGTTTTTGGATGATAAACAAACTGTTTTTCTATGTGTAGCCTGTCTTTGGTGTAATAATCAAATGCCGCCCATAGATGTGAATTGTAAGTATTTACATCAACGAAATTGTCTTTTTTTAGTACTCTGTATCTCACATAATGTCCAGTGTAATTTATCCATATCATTTCTATCACTCTGTTGGTATTATTTATAAAACGAACAAAAGCACTACAACCTGTTGTACTCGAACGATTTTCTTCCTTCTCCCTGACGATATTTAACTCGGGCATTTTCCAAATAACGTTACTACTTTATTTAATTTTTATTGTAATCTCGGCCTTAAATACGTGTGCGCTACGCATAAGTTGAAAAATGGCTGTGTGTGCTGCGATCGTTGGAAAAGATGTAAGTTTCTTTATAAAAGTCGTATATATTTACTTAAAATTACATAAGTTTTAAAAAACATAGATTTTGTTCTAAATATTTATAATTATTATCAAAAGTAAACACTCACGTACCTACTTTTGTCTACTTGTTTTTATTATTAACAAAATGACATTTGATGTAATCAAGGAGGCTAGGGTTAGTTCTTCTAGAAATGTTTCTTCTTTATTATGATGTAAAGTACGTCTTGGTTGTTTAGGGTAGAAAGCCAATAAATGAGAAAAAAAATATTGAATTTTTAATTTCAGAACTCTCCAAAATTTTTTACAACTATTAATCCCGATGAAGAGTTGCATTTTCAGTACAAAGTACTTTCCTCGTTAGACGTGGTGGAAGAAAAATTAAATAGTGGGCTCAAAGGTGGCACCGATATGAGAGAATTATATTTAGGAATGCTGTTGTCGTTAGAAACACATAAAATGTAATTAATTAATTAAAATTCGTACATTTTCATCGGTTAATCTAAATATAATTATCGTTTTTTTAGATACGGTTACGTTACGAATACTAAAATCAAATTTATAATAATAGTAGATTCCACCAATATGGCGTTGAGGGACAATGAAATTAGATCTGTAAGTTTTTGGTTTTTTTTAAGTATTATAAACATACGTAATATATGAATATTTTAGATGTTTAGAAAAATTCACTCCGAATATGCGGATATAGTTAGCAACCCTTTTTACATTCCTGGAGAACCGATTTGTTCAAAGTAAGAAATGTTTGTTTCGTCAATCTTAATTAGCATATTAATTGTTTTACCTTTTAGGGCATTTACCTTGAGTATCAAAAATATAATGACCGGTACAGTTTGAATAAAATAAATTTATATTTAGGTTATTTTGTGATTTTATATTAATAAAAATGTTCAAAAGATTTTATTGGGTGTATTATTCACAGCAGGGATTCCCAGAAGTATCTTCTTGAACAAAGTTTAGAAATGTCTGATTTACAATGGTAAACTATCGAACTAAACAATTATATTAAGTGAACACTGTCATTTGTGTTTGACACGTATATTTGTGCAAATAAAAATGATTTTCATAAAGGCTCGTCCTATAATTTTATACCTCCGAAGAAATATGGGGTACATGCAAAATCGGTCACAATACTGGTTAGAAAGAATCGGTAATCGAGAAATGGTAGGTTATGGAATGAACGGTCAACCGATGTATGTAGACTGCGTTCATTTTCCTTTTCCCGCATTGAGATACAAAGAAATGACTGCAGATTTGCAAGCATTATTCGAAAAACAGAAACGAGATTGGAAATCTCTAACATTAGAAGAGAAAAAAGCGTTGTATAGAGCAAACTATCGCCAAACTTTTGCAGGTAAAAAATACTCCAATTATCTTAACATCAATTACTCAAATATTAATTTTATTGTAGAATTTACAGCTCCTGCAAGTGGAGAATGGATGGGAGTTGTTGGAATAGGGTTAATACTGTGTTCGTTAGCGACGTGGATTTATATACTCCAAAGACTTTTTATGGACGATCCCTTACCGAGATCATTTTCACCTCGATATAACAGAGCTCAATTGAGAAGGAGGATACTTATGCGGGAGGATCCCATTAGAGGTTTAGCTGCTAATTGGGATTACGACAGAATGGATTGGAAAGTGAAAACGTGGTTAACACCTGATAACCCTTTTGTTAAATGTCCAGATGATTAAATAAAATGTTCAATTATGGAATTTTTTTTATATCCTTGATGGTTACTGAAATCGAAAAAGGCCATGTGTACGTTTAACCTCAAAAGCTAATCGCGCTAGTTTTTTAAATCGTTGAAGAACAACAAAAAAAGGTTTTTAATTTTACAGTCGTCAAAATGTCGATGAATAAGTTTATGCATCCGAAAAATATTTATAAATCTCCTCCTAATTTCAAGCAACTAGCATTAGATTATCCGGAATTTAGAGAGTTCGTAACACAGGATATAACTGGTAAAGTTAGTTTAGATTTTAAGAATACAAAAGCATTGAGAGCTTTATCTTGTATTTTATTGAAAAAAGATTTTGGTCTCGATGTAGAAATACCTTTGGATAAGTTAATTCCGACTATTCCATTAAGACTAAATTATATACTATGGTTAGAAGATCTTCTAGCATTAACAGAAACTGCTGAAAATCGAAAAGGTGTAGATATAGGGACAGGTGCCTCTTGTGTCTATCCTCTTTTAGCAGCCAAAAAGAATCGATGGCAAATGCTAGCGTCAGAAGTTGATAACGACAGTTTTACTTTTGCTAAAAGTAATATAGAAAGAAATAACTTACAAGAACTGATTAAACTAGTAAAAGTGGACGAGAATGTTATATTAAAAGATTTGATTGAAGGTGATGGCACGTACGATTTTTGTATGTGTAACCCACCTTTTTTTGGTAGTACTAAAGAGTTACATTCTAATGCCAATTCAAGAAATTTGAATAGACCAAAACCAAAAAATTCTTTCTGTGCTTCAACTGTAGAAGTTGTAGTAAAAGGTGGTGAAGTAGATTTTATCAGAAAATTAATACAAGAAAGTAAATTATTGGAAACAAAAGTTAAAATATATACTACTATGATTGGTCATAAAAAAAGTTTACCAGAACTGAAGAAACTACTTAGAGAAGTGCAGGTGTCTAGTTTCAAAGAAACAGAGTTTTGTCAAGGCAATACCACAAGGTAAATATGTTTGTTTTAAAATCAAAGTTTTTCCATAAAATTAACATATTCTTTTATGTCAGGTGGGGACTTGCATGGACTTTTGACACAAACTTGGACTTGAAAAAGTGCTTGGATCCCATCAAATTGGCAACAAAACCTAACAAAATTAAAGAACCACTTATTTACATTTTTCCTATGAAAGAAAATGATGAATTATCCCTAAATTCAGCTAGAGATACAATTATAAAACTGTTTGAAGAAGAATTGCAAATGGTAACTCAGGAGGTCTCTAGACAAAAGAATATTTTAAGATATTTTGTAACTGCCTATTCCAATACCTGGTCGCATCAAAGAAGAAAACGAAGAGAAAGATTGAGAAAGAGCATTGACAGTTCTGGAGAAAACAACAATATAGCCAAAGCTAATGAAGATCTGATCAATATGGAAGTTAAATCTCCTGGTAAAAGAACCCACGAAGACCAAATAGAAGGAGAATTTGTTAAAAAGTTAAAAATTACTGGAGATGAAGGTACAGTATTTTTCAAATTCATCATTTCTTTAAAACTTGCTGATGAAATTGTGTTAGAAATAGATTCTTTAGGAAATTATAGCAACAGAGATTATTTATACCAAATATTACAATTTATTAAGAATCATTTAGACACATAAGTATAAAGATATCAATAATTTTTTTGTAGCTCAATATTTTTTTGTTTTGTAATTAAATAATTACTTTAATAGAAAAATTAAGTGGTCTTTTATTTTGGATAAAAACACATTAACTTTAAACATTGTTGTATATTTATTAATTTTGATTACATACAAGTGATTTAAAAAAATAATACATTATACATAAATGTAGATAAAATATAATTAAATTTATTGTACTAACTCTTATTTTGTGGAAGTTGTACATATTTACAATAAACCATTGTTTTTTTATTGAATTTTAAACTTTATTTATTGTAAATGCATTAAATAAATTAAAATAATAGGTACCTATTAAAACATTAGCATTAATAAATTTTATGATTTTAGTCACACAGTAAACCAAACACTGGTTATTTTTATATTCTAGATCTATAAACAGCCTCTTACATGATGAAATTTTTTAAGTATTCCCTCACCAGTATGTACATTTACTTTATTACATTCTTAAAATGTAATGTTTAAACTGATTCAATTAAGAAATGTTTGTTGAAGCAATCTGACATTTACACAATTTTTGTGCACTCCTAACATTAAGTGTTGTTTTCTGCAGAGGTAGATCCATCATCTGGTGGATCCTGTAAAAGTTTATTCAAATCTAGACCGTCGAATTTGTTTTTGTCGACGCTATTAGAAGCGTGCGCCAGGAATAACTCTTTAAGAAATCCCAATTCTTTCGTTAGAGTTTTTACTTTTTCTTCCAAAATCGTATTCTCGTTGCGAAGTTCGTTTACTCTGCTCAACGTCTCTTGGGTTTTTTGTTTCGATTTCACCCTACTACGTTTTACTGCCTTTAAAAAATAAAACCAAATTATATCTTCAACAATATTCGATTGTTACTAACCTACCAAGTTATTTCGATCCCGTTTTTTCCTGTATTCATCGGAATCTTCTCCAGATTCGATCGATTCCTTTTTAGATTTCGGTTTTCTAGGCATGATTTACCAGTTTATTTTTAAACAGTTATTAATTAATTAAAATTCTAACTCAAGGATGTCAAGGATTATTTTGTGATAATTTTTCTTTTGCATTTTATTATAAACGTCATTGTCAATAAATTGTCCCAGAATTCCCATAATAAAGAAGAAACGTGGGCTGTACAGCCATCCCAATTTTAAAATCTCTTCTAAAAGACATAGGCGTAGAGCTACAATATTCGAAGGGGATTTTTCAAAAATATAAATTGCCAGGATCCTTATTCTTGATGTTCTGCTAGAAATATTTAAAAAAACTAATAGTGTCTTTGTGGAGTGCTTAAGAATCGGTTGGAGAGTCAGCAAAGCAAGTCCTAAAGAACGTGTCTGCTAAGTTTTAAACTTGTAAAGATTCGGTTACAGAGGTGTGGCTGTATTAATCTTTTCTTATAGAGGGTTTGTGTCTAAATGGGGATGAGGGTTAACAGTGTTAAGAAGAGTTTACTATTGAGCTTTTTGGAAAACCCCTAGGAAGTATGGAAGCCTTGGTAGTTACAAAAGCGAAATAAAGATTCGATTTGTCTTAAGAGGCATGCTGAGAAGGTGTTTATGTAATAGTATTTTGGCATATGACCAGAAAACCTCCCAATATCAATAGGTTCCAAGAGAAGCCCCATTCGTAGAAGATGGGTTTCATTTTAGAGTACTATAGGCAGTAACAAGTTGACTTACCTTCCTTCCTAAGGAAGCTACATGCAGGTTAATTTGGAAGTCCTGGGGGAATTCGAAGATATGGAGTAAGGGGGTAAAAATGGAGCTTTGGGGAACTCCAATTTGAGGAATAATAGGTAGGAAATGAACCAGTTCGATTTCGACACCGAAGTTATAGTTAAAGAAGTAAGTAACTAAATAAAGAAGATAAGGCAAAGAGGTGAAAGTGGGAATTGGATAAATAAAATATCAAATATAATAAATTAGCTTTTTATTTAAATTTTAAAAATGTAGCTTTGGTATGGCATCTCTTTTGTAACATTAATTATCAAGTAGGAAGCAAAATATACAAGTTTCAGTTGTCAATGTCTTTTAAACATAAAAAATCACATTGCTTATAGGATAAAATATAAGGAATTTTTGTACATCAGGGCAAGGTAGTGCCAGCTTAAAGAATAATTCATTTATACAAACACTTAAATAATTTTTACAGCCATGGAACTTTCAAAAATAATAAAATTGTTCTAATTTCATTATTAGCATAAAGAAATGTTTTGTAAATGTACAGCTAACTAAATATTAAACATAAAAATTGTTTTTGGAAAATTGATTGCTGTTGTAGTGCGTTTTTCCATTTCAAATGATCAATACATGGTGATGTTGTGTAACATTTAATGTATCGACAAAATAAATGGTCTAAAAGCACTGACTTTAAAATAAATCTACACTTTTTCCTCCAAAAAGGTCTTGGTTTACTAAATTTAATAACAAAAGTAAAATAATTTAAAAATACAAAAATTCTGAGGTTTCTTTTGTTTGTGCTTTGTAAAAAAAATAGAACATAAGAAAATAAAAAGCCCTAAACATTTAACTGAGAGGTTCGTCGTCGTCGTCTTGTCCTATCATAAATTCATCATAGCTTTCATTCCTTTGTTGAAACCTATTTCTTATCAAAGAAACAAGATGGTATTTTCTAGCCATGTATACTCCACACATTACAAAAACAATTAAAAATAATGGGATCAGTATCCCGACTACTATTGATCCACTACCTTGATTATCTACTAAATTTGCATAGTTGGATGATGTCGGATCGTTTTTAACAATTGGTACGCAAATGTCATTGTTTCTTTCATATTCTAATTTACATTCACATACATTTGTTTCTACACACCACTCGTTCTCTCCACAATTTTCTTCTAATGTTAAATCTCCAAAGTTACAGCTGTGTTTGCCTAAAATGGTCAATACCATGTTTTATTTGGAAGATCATTAAATAAATACATATCTTTTGTTAAATTTATTATTCAACATATTTTGATCTCAGATATTAAGATAAGATTATTCATGCATGATAACACATAAACAAAGAATTAAATAAAGATGTATTTGGGTACTTACCAAAAACTACAACTATTAATAATAGAACAAAGAAAGTGGCAGTCTCTGTAGCCCTCATATTTTTCGATAATTACATGCCTTTTTATTCAATGTGGTGGTTGCATTGCGGCATTATTCATTCTAACAATGAAAAGCTACAATGATAAGATAACGCTAATATAAATAACAAATTAAATTTAAAAATAATAACCTGAACTATCATTAACAAAACAACAGAATATTCTTGTTGGTAGGTTCTTTAGCAGACGTAGATGAGACAAATTAAATAAAGAGAAATTATCCGGTGCACTTATTCAATTTATTTTGATGAATCAATTTGAATAAGTCACTTTTATTATACATCATTTTTACGATACAAAGTTTGACTTTGACGTCGGTTAAAAAAATTGTCTAATTGACAGTTGACAAACATAATAAATAATAAAGATGGCATGTTTACCTTTACACAGTAGTTTGCAGTTTACCCAGCAACAACAGTTTTAGAAAAGAAGAAGAAAAAATCTATATATTTTGGGACTGTCTATTGGTCCGGGCGCTCGGACGAATAGTAGACTGCACTATTCGTCCGGGCGTATATATATACCCGGACAAACAGTGTATTACGCTATTAATCCGAAGAAGTTAGTATAGGTTAGAAATTAAAAGTATTAAAACCTTTGTCAAAGGTAAGTTTTTATTTAATTTAATTTGTTTTGTTATATATTTTTGTTCTTAATGTTCTTAAGCTGCGGTAAGTAATAATTAATTATTTGCATCATTGGCGTCATAGCTTTCTTTCTATTTTCTTGACTTGTAAAGTTTATCCCATGTTGATATCTCATAGCTTTTATTAATACCTACCTAATGTCTTTCAATAAATCTTTTTAATGAGGATTGAGGTAGATATTAACATGAATGGATATAGGTACTCAGGCAATGCGATTATTAATACAAGAAGAAATTTACCTATTTTAGATGGAAATTAAATTGGGAGCAACCTATAAAGAAATAGAGGAGGCTATTAAAAGATACAAGGAAATATTATATTTTGAGTTAGTGCAAAGAGATTCAAAGACATTTGAAAGTACAAGGAAAAAGTAACCAAATAGTAGATTGCGCTATACGTCCGGGCGTATATATATGCCCGGACGAACAATGTGGGAGGCTGAATTTCCGGGCACATGTATAAAATAATCATGTCATATTATATTATTAAGTACAGTTCTGTAATGTACAAAATAAAATATGAATACTGTCTAAAAATATAAAAATGTTTACTCTTCTTAACACAATACATTATGTTCTAAAGTGATTGCAAAAGTGTTCTGAAGGGAGTAAATTTGGTAGATATTAGCAATAGAAGAAATAACATATTGTGCTGGATTCCAGATGCCTGTAAACATGTTACACTAAGTATACCATATTTATTTAACAATAATATGATATCTCTGAACCTTTCACCATTTTATATTTTTCCCCCTTTATAACAGGTGTATTTTTTAGACTATAATATTGTAATTCCAAATTACAGTTTTTAAACCTCTTTGGATACTTTTTCCTACCACTTTCAATTGTCTTTGAATCTTTTCGAACTAACTCAAATAAAATTTGTCTTCATCTCTTTTAATAGCATCCTCAACTTTTTTAAAAGAGTTAAAGGTAGTTTTCAGTTCAATTTTCATCTAAAATAGATAAATTTCTTCTTGTATTAATGATTGCATTGCCTGAGTACCTACCTACATCCATTTCATGTTAATATCTAATTCAATCCCTATGAAAAATATTTATTGAGAGTAGGTATTAATAAAAGCTATGATCTATGAGATATCAACATGGAATTAACTTTATAAGTCATGAAATTAGAAATAAAGCTATGAGACGCCAATCATGCAAATAATTTATTATTACTTACCACACTTTAAGAACAAAAATATATAACAAAACAAATTAAATTAAATAAAAACTTACCTTTGACAAAGATTTTGTTAATTTTAAGTTCTTACCTACAAACTCACTTCCTCGGGTTAATAGTCTAATACACTGTACGTCCGGGCATATATATAATGCCCGGACGAATAGTGCAGTCTACTATTCGTCCGAGCGCCCGGACCAATAGACAGTCCCATATATTTTTGGTATTTTATTTTTATAATATAAAAATGTTAAAATTTAATTTAAAAAATAAAGATATAGCCAAAGAATTAAATGTGGCCGTAAATTTAAATAATTGGAAAGAATATCGACAATCTTTGAAAACATTTCAAACTAATATTAATGAATATTTAACCCAATTAGTTAATGATGAAAAAGGCGAAGGTAAGTACTTTTATGATTGAATTATATTATTAAAGTGTAAGTTTGTCAATAATTTAATTGCCTATTTACACGACAAAAAAATTTAGTTATTAGTCAAAACTATGAATTCTAGATCTTGTTGAAGTTGACGAAGATTCTGGAGAATCAGAGGTAGAAGAAGATAATTCTAATTCCAAAAGAAAAGGAGCACTATATGAGAATCTACATTGTAAAATTACAAAAGTTAATTAAAATAAATTTGTTTTATTTATTTATTTATGATTTCTCTTCTTCCCTTTTCTTAACTGTTTAAGTATGTATGCAGCAAATTATTATTAAATATGGAATACTTAACAAATAATATTTAAAAGTTTACTAAACCTTTTAATTAGAAATAATAAAATTTTAAATTGTTTATTTGATTAGACGTGTAGAACATTTTATTTGTTAATATAATTAAATTGTTACATACGCCAAAATATGCCTCGATAAATAATAAATGTCAATTTGACTTTTCGACAGTTCGATTGGATTGGGCAACAAATAAATGTTAAAAGTGATTGGTTATTACTAGCGGCGCTTTTATTTTCAATATCAAGATCATTTTAAAATACTATAAAAAGTGAAATGTCCACTTCCCTATTTTTCGTTAACGCGTGAGTAAAAGATACACAATCATTAACCTGTTTAATAATTCACTATTTCAGGGATTCTAACGAGGAAAATACAGAATCACAATGTGTAGACGATCAATCTCAAACACAGAGCGAAGCACAACAAGCCTTAAATCATTTTTGGCCAAAAGTTATGGAAGAAATACGAGCTATTCGTAATGTACGAACCACAACATACGATAGTATTATTTGTATATAATTTATCATTTTTATAGATGGATCTTAAACAACAAGTATTACCTCTAGCGCGGATCAAGAAAATCATGAAACTGGATGAAGATGTTAAAATGATTAGTGCCGAAGCTCCTTTATTATTCGCTAAAGCAGCTGAAATTTTTATACACGAACTTACGCTAAGAGCTTGGATACATACAGAAGATAACAAAAGAAGAACTTTGCAAGTAAGAAAACGATTTTTTCTCAATTAGATTATATTAAATCATTTTTTAGAGGAACGATATTGCTATGGCGATAACAAAATACGATCAATTCGATTTTTTGATCGACATTGTACCTAGAGATGACATTAAACCTAATAAAGTAAGGGACGAATCGAGAGTATCAACAAATCCAGATCAGGTACATTACTATTTCCAACTTGCACAACAACACCACGCTAATTTGCAGCAAAATAACTCACCACCTACTTCAACTACCACAGGAAATCAAACCCAAGGGACTATACAGTTGGTGCAACCTCAACAAGTTCAAACAGTACAAGTTAACACAATTGAACAGGTAAGATTTGATGAATTTTCATTAGTTTGAATAGTATATGTTTTTTTGTAGCCTACAGCTAATTCTGCTTCTCCAACAAATACCAATACAACACAATCACCTGTTATTTTACAACAAAGCCAAGCTATACCTCAAAATCAAGGAAACCTTCAAATTATTCAACAGATCGTTACGCCTACAGGGGAAATACAACAAATACCCGTAAGTTTTTTTTAAAAAAGGGATATTTTTGATTGTTGTTGACGATTTGTTTGATTTAGATCCAGTTGTCGCCGCAGCAGTTGCAGATAATAAAGATGCAGCTGCAAGGGAATTCCTCGCAGCCTGTCATCATCCAAACGGCGCCTATAGCGACCGGTACTCAATCGCAGATCATTCAAGTGGCCCCACAAAACGCCGGCCAACAAGTCTTCCTGACACAAGGTAGCAGCAGCTCAGAAAACGAATAATTTTAAAAGGTATTATTTATTATGATTAGATTTAGGTTTTTTTTGGATCAATAAAAACGACGTTGTTTATATATTTTTTTTCTGTGGGTTTTATTAAGAAAAATCAACACTTAAAACTTTTGTATAATATACAAGTACAAGTAGTTATTTTTTTATACAATATTTTCAAATATAATACAAAATATAAATAGTTTTACAATCTACAATTTAAATATTGTTCCCTTTTGTTCTCATAGTTTAATAGGCGAAAGTGTGAATTTTTAGGCTGCATTTTTTTATTAATAGAAATCAACAGGAGGAACGAACACAAATGCTTAAAACCAACAGGTAAAATTGTTATTTTACAAAACTTACCCCTTAGATTAAACTGAAAGGTTCGTTTTATTCGATAACTAGTTAATACTGTGCGATAAACTTAAATAAAATAAAACATTAACGAGTTACATACACAAAAATACAATTGTTATAAAAATAAAATAAAACAAGAATACTTTTTTAAACAGAATATCATTAAAGTTGCTAATACTTATACATTTAAGTACCCAAAAACACTGGAGAACTTGTTTTTTGTCTATTTTTAGCTGCAGTAGTTAAAAACAACCGAATTTTTATTCTCCAGTGAAACAATCAGCCTCTTTATATTTTAATCCTTAATCCTTCGAAATTTTTTAAGTTTAACATGTTTACAGTAGACATAATACATCCAACAAGCTTAAATATATTTTTTTATATTAGGCCTCTCCCTATCTCTCTTAACAAAAAACTGACGATAAAATTTAAAGCTTTTAACGATTTCCACATATTTTTCTCTTTATCTAAATCTACATATTAAGGCAATTTTTTTACACTGAAAGTGAGTGGGGGGATTGGCACTTGGCAGTCTTAATTTAAGGGTGCCATTTACTACAAACGGACAAACAAACTACTCTTCAAATAATACATAAGATGAGCTAGTAGAAAGCAGCGAGAATTAAAAGTAGTTCATTTGTACCATACAGAAATCAAACTATCACATTCCAAAGACAAATATAACAAGTGAGTGTCCTAAATCGAACAAAACTAACAATAATTATCACTCAATTCATACTTTCAATACTAGGAGAAATGATATTTTGGTGTAATTGGGGTAAATTTAATTCGAGGGATTATCAGCTACAACTGATACATTTAAGGCTCTTGGCGTTATTCTAAACGTGTAATTATTAAATGGTCTAAGCTAAAGTTAAAATATGTCTAGATCAGACAAGACATTGATTACTGAAAAAAAATGTACCACAAAAAAAACAAAGTAAAACTGTAAAAAACTAGAGAGCCAGAACAGTTTAGCATAAGGGACCACTTGCAAATGATAAAACAACTCTTAAAAATTAGATAGAATACAATAAATCGCAGGAACTAATGTTCATGGATTTCCACAAAGCGTTTGACTCGATAGAACTCATGTCAGATGCAACAGTGGCAATAAATCACTAGTAGATGATGGACTGGTTATAGAATCTTTCAAGAAAAGGTCGGCATGACCCTCATCCAACACAATAGATCCCTTGTTGTTATTCAGAGACTTTCTCACAAAGCGTTTGACCCTGACTGATGTCCCTAAACTAATTTTGGAGCAAAGTATTCACTTCTGAGCAAAACATTTTGTTGTCATCTTAAAATTGTTCCAAAATTGGTTGACAATTATTTTTAGAATCTCTCAATAAGTGTGTATACTTATTAAACATTAAAGTTGTACACCAAAAAAATGTATAATGTGGACTTATTCCACTAGACATCAATTTACAATTTTCTGTACATATATAAAGATATATAGGGCACATTTTTTGCAGGCAAGAAGGCTCAATACATTTGTTTTTCCAGCGAGTATCACAGCTAATTATTTTTTTTTAATCTTCAAATAACTTAAAGCCTCTGGTAGGATTTTTCGATACTTTCCAACACTATTTAATGGTAAATAAAATTTTATGAAGAAATTTAATAAAAAGCAAAATGAACAATTGATTAACTAAAGATCATTCAGAAGGACCCAAAACACTGGCATATTGTGGATTAAGCATGGAATTTTGGTCAACACCATAGAGGAAGAAAAGAAAACACTTGTAGATGGCACCTAGAAAGTTTTCAGACATTTTTGTAAAAATCTGGATAAGAAACCAACTATAGAACATTCAAGAGTACCAAAAACACATAAATTCTGTGGTTTAAGCATAGAGGAAGATAAGAAAGCCCTTGTAGATGGTACCAAGAATGTGGTTAGACATTTTTTAAACAATTGGATAAGAACTCAACTACATGACATTCAGAAGTCCAAAAAATACTGGAATTTTGTGAAGCATGGAATTCTGGTCAACACCATAGAGGAAGATAAGAAAACACTTGTAGATGACACCTAGAAGGTTTTCAGACATTTTTGTAAAAAATTGGATAAGAAACCAACTATAGAACATTCAGGAGTACCAAAAACACATAAGTTCTATGGTTTAAGCATAGAGGAAGATAAGAAAGCAATTGTAGATGGTACCAAGAATGTGGTTAGACATTTTGATAAACAATTGGATAAGAACCCAACTACAGAACATTCAGGAGTCCAAAAAAACTGGAATTTTGTGACTTAAGCATGGAATTTTGGTCAACACCATAGAGGAAGATAAGAAAACACTTGTAGATGGCACCTAGAAGGTTTTCAGACATTTTTGTTAAAGATTGGATAAGAAACCAACTATAGAACATTCAGGAGTACCAAAAACATATAAATCCTATGGTTTAAGCATAGAGGAAGATAAGAAAGTACTTGTAGATGGTACCAAGAATGTGGTTAGAAATTTTTATAAAAAATTGGATAAGAACCCGACTACATGACATTCAGAAGTCCAAAAAATACTGGAATTTTGTGACTTAAGCATGGAATTTTGGACCACATCATAGAGGAAGATAAGAAAACACTTGTAGATGGCACCTAGAAGGTTTTCAGACATTTTTGTAAAAAATTGGATAAGAAACCAACTATAGAACATTCAGGAGTACCAAAAACACATAAGTTCTATGGTTTAAGCATAGAGGAAGATAAGAAAGCAATTGTAGATGGTACCAAGAATGTGGTTAGACATTTTTATAAACAATTGGATAAGAACCCGACTACATGACATTCAGAAGTCCAAATTTTGTGACTTAAGCATGGAATTTTGGTCAACACCATAGAGGAAGATAAGAAAACACTTGTAGATGGCACCTAGAAGGTTTTCAGACATTTTTGTTAAAGATTGGATAAGAAACCAACTATAGAACATTCAGGAGTACCAAAAACATATAAATCCTATGGTTTAAGCATAGAGGAAGATAAGAAAGTACTTGTAGATGGTACCAAGAATGTGGTTAGACATTTTGATAAACAATTGGATAAGAACCCAACTACAGAACATTCAGGAGTCCAAAAAAACTGGAATTTTGTGAGTTAAGCACGGAAGTACCATGTATATTAGAGAGGAAGACAAGAAAATGCCCAAAAAGAGCCATAAGAGAAATTTATTATCCAGTAAACGTGTCATCTATTGTATGTATTCATGAAACAGTCGGTTCTTTTTTAGTATTTAGCATTTAACAAATTATTGTTACTTTGTGGAAGTCAATCATAACAGTGTTCAGAATATTTAAGAAAATTTGTTTGCAAGAACCCTATCGGTAGTAACAATATTAAGTTAATAGAAATTAATACTGTATCCGACTAAGTAGCTTGCCAGTATCACCTAAACCTTCCTCATGTACTAGCTGCATGAAAATCTGTGCAATATTTTTCGAGTTTCTCGCGAACAGACAAACGGGTCCATGGAGGACTATAAATATATATTATTCAGAAATAATGTTCCAATTTTCAATTTCCCTATAAAGTAATTACATAGGTGATAACATTATCAAATAAAAGCTATTCTCGCTGTTGTCTTGTTTTTCCACCCATATGATTTGTTGTAAAAACAACAGAAAGAAAATAGTGCTGGAAAGTTGAAAACACTTTTTACCGATAGAACTAAAAAAATTGTTACATTTTTACTTGATCAGAAACAAAAACAAATCTTTAGAATATGTAAAAATTCTTTTGTATAAATTGGTTACAACTACTGTGATAAAAAATACGATGAATGAATTTTTATATCATCAATTGCTAACTTTACATCCATTTGAAGTAATACGTCCATTAGTCTGATCCGTTGAGAGAGTCAGGGTCAAGTTTAGACAAGTTATGACTTGTCAGTCGGCTTTCAGAGATAGAAGAGTGATGAAATGTTAATATATACAGAGAAAGACTCCAGAAAAATGGACTAATTGCTTTCTTCTTCATTACGACAACGCGCCTTGCTTCTGATTCTTGAGTTTTTGGTAAAAAAAGGTTCCTTTCTGTCCACATCCGCCTCACTCTACACATTTAGCACCATGCGATTTCCGGCTCTTCCCAAAAATTAAAATTATGCTCAAAAGTGAGCATTGTGACACCTATGAAGGTGAGTACTTCGAAGGAGATTCATTTTAATTTGAGGTAAGCTTAGTATTTTGTTCATAATAAAATTATTCACCGTATTTTTTTATCAAACTATGTATTTGTAGTAATAGTAGATCTATAATTACTGCCTCTTTATTTATTTATGTACTAATAAAGATCTCGGGATAATCACCAATACAATGGATGAAAATATATAAACCCTAGTGTTCTACTTATTATTGGTAGTTTGCATTGGCGATTATGCTGGAGAATTATCACTTTTACAGTTTGGAGCGGCCTACGAATAAATAATAAAAAGGAAGGAATATAATACGATTTGACGATGTCCGCAATGGTTCTTGCATATGGCTGACTTGAAGTTTCCGGTTACCAGTGGTGTCACACACAGGGTATTATAAACTTATGTTTCGTATTAATTATTAAAAAAAAATAACTTTTTTCCGCTTGTAATTGAAGACACAAGTGGATAAAGTGTCATGTCACAAAATAATTATTCTGAGAAAAGTCAATTTAAATATTTTCGATTGGAACTTTTTAACGTATTTAATTTCGGGGATTTACAAAAAGTGTTTGGTTAGGCATAGTTATATATTTTCTCTGACTGAATCTTTAAAATGTATTTTCCTCTAGACATCACTAAATATATCTTGGTAAAAAACTGTTAAAAGCAACACACGTACACCCTTAGAACAAAAAGATACAGGAAGGAGTATATGCAAAATGACCTTGAGTCCAGAAAGGAGCTTGCATATGGCGGCCAACTGTCAATTTTAATTTCCGTTTCCATTGACGTACCGAAAAAAAATAAAAATTATAGTACGGTTTTTATTTTTAATAAATTTCAACCAATCAAGTGTGTGAATACAATTAGTATTCTAAATAATTTAGTATTTAAAAGAACCGAATGATACGCCTATGCGCTCATTTTTGACATTTATATGCAAATATTGCTTTGCCATTATACTGTAAACATAAAAAATGAGTCATACAAGGAGCTTCAAGATGGCCGACTTCCGTCGTAAATTTTCCTTAAATTTAATATATGACAGACTCCTTCCTGTTTCTTTTTGTTCTAAGCGTACACCAAATTAATACAAAACAATATGACATAACCTCAAATTCAAGTGTGGATAAAGGTGTCATGTTACCTTGACTCCTTTATCCACTGTGAATAGTAAGAAATATGGTTCATGACACCTTTATCACTTAAATATCTAAGTTATTTACTAACATAGAATAAAAGAGAGACTTGGGAATGAAAGAAAGGCAAATTTTAAGTCAATTGAACGAAAAAAACACTTTTTTGAAAAAATGTTACATGACACCTTTATCCACTTGTGTCTTCAATTATCTGTACAGTAATATACATTGTCATAAAGTTGTAGGAATATAAATTTAGATTAAAAACTTCTAAGCAGGTAATTATAAATAGTTGACTTAGTTGGTCTATATAAAAAATAAAGGAACGTCTATGAAAACAATGTGGTTGTCATTAAAATATTTTGTTAATTTTTAATAATTCAGATGAATAGAACCCTGCAGATGAAAAGTATTTCCCATTCAAGAGTTGAGTTAACTACTTAAATCAGAAAATAATATATAAAACAGCATGAAAAAACTATTTATGTCAAATGTCACGATTCGAATGAGTCATATTTGGTTCTTCAATATGGCCGACTTCCGTCGCGATTATTTGCTAGATTAAAATATGACAACATTCCTTCCTTTGTATTCTTTATTCGTAGGGAGCGGCACTGGGGAGAACGTCAGTTGTACGCCATAGAACGTTTTCCCGTGACGGATGACAGCTAGCGTGGAATACTTTGTTGTTCCCTGACGTATGACAGCTGACGCAGCTTCCGGTAGTTAAATGACGTCACGTCCGGCGGCCAAGTAAGTAGGGTCCTCCCAAGTGCCGCTATAACTACCGTTTTGGTATAAAATGCCATTATTTAACGTCGACCTAGACGTACACCAAAGATCAAGACCTGGACCTTAGATTGTATGATTTGCTGTAACCCGGTCGTTCGGATTCGAGAAAGTCGGAATCGACGCTCGGTATTTTCGATCTATTCACCAAAGAAGGATGACAACATTTATAATAAACGAGTAAAAATATTATTCCTAATAAAAAAGTGAATATCTGCCCACCAGCTGCCCCGTAATACAATACCGGATTATCGGCTGAACTGTTCGTAACGCACCATACCACCAGAGCTGCGGTATTTTCCATGAAACATACCAAATAATAGGCTAGGTAAACGTATCTAGTCGGACCGTCTCTGGGAGATATGAAGGCCAGTACGTAAGCCAGACCCAAAGCTGTGGATAACAGCAGTTCTTCGCAGCGGCTACCACAAGCCGCCGTTTGGTGTTGTCCCAATGCCAACCAGATCGACATAACGCCCCAATGGAGGGCGCACACGCACCCCATCCAAGCTGGAAATATGGACGCCAACAGACTTAACGCCAGCACTCGAGACACTGAAAAGTTAAAACAAAAACTTTAAATTAAGAATTACGTCACGAGTTATTGAAAACTAATAATAGACTATCGAGGTCGAAGTAATATTCGCAACAAGGTTTTAACCATAATAGGTAATTTAGATCAATTTACTAAATTATATAAAGTGATTGAATACTTTGTTTAAGTCTAAATGTATAATACTGTGAGAAAAATATTATTTTTCTGCTATTGACTGTTTTATAATAATTATTTGTATAAAAGATTATACAGTGTGAAAACCACTTATGGAATAAAATTATTTGTGGGGTTAGTTTAGAAGTTTATAAAAAACGCAGGGACCCGTCAACTTTGAAATTCAAATGTGAGCTTTTTAAACATAAATTTAAAGGGTGATACACACAAGTCTGGCATCGTCCATGATCTATATTTTTAATGAAACACCCTGTATATTTTTATGATTTGAAAAGAAGGAGATAAAGTCTATTTTAAGAAAATACCAGATGCTCCATGGATTGAAGGAACAATTAGGTCGAAATGTCATCAACCTAGGTCTTATAATGTTGAAGAGTCAGATGGATTTATAAGAAGGAGAAACAGACAGCATATTTTGAAGCCTACACAGTCAAAGCATAAGGTGTCTCAAGACACCAAGTCCAAATCTCAAAACTTCTCATAATTCCCATACTGTAGCACCATCTGCTGAAGAACTTACAACCCCATTTCTTGAAACACGCATTGGAAGTGGAAGAGTGGTAAGACCTCCAAGGACACTCGATTTGTGAGAAATTTAATGCAGCAAAATAGTTTTTAAATTAATTTAAACAATTGGTAATAAGGGGATGTTATGAGTGTGATAGATCATTAGTTGAGAAGAGTAGGTGTCATCTGTCAAGTGGAGTTGGTGACTGGTGACAATAGCTTTGTTCGGGTTTACTTGATTACTGTTTTCAAACTGTCAGGATTCTGCGCACTAAAAAATCCTGTGTTCGGGTTTTTCTTGTACGGTTTTCGAACCGTTCTATAATTTTAGTTTGGTGTTCGGGTTTTATTTCTGACTGTCCAAGGTTAAAAGTAAAAATTTTTCGTGGAATAATTGACGCATGCGCTTGGTCATTTCTCAGTCATTGTTGTTTGTAGTGTGCATTTTAAATTCAAATTATTCTTGTTATTTTAGTTTATTGAGTATATTATTATGGATTTATTGGCAGAATTCTCGTCAGATTCATCCTCATCTTTTTCATCATCAAATGATGATGGATTGGAGATGGTAGCAAATCTTTTTTTACCCGAATTATTACAGAAAAAAATAAAAAAAAAGAATTATGCCGAAGAAACAATACCCCTATATAGTGATGAACAGTTTATCCAACATTTTAGGTTTGTGGACAAAATTAATTTACTTTTTGTATCAGATATTAAAAAATAAGGCGTTCGGGTTTTTTCATTTGTTGACAGTTTTCAAACCGTACATAAATAGTCCTTGGATTTAGTCTACTGCACATCCAGTTGTGCGCAGTCAGCAAATCGTTCTCAAACCGTCCGAAAAACGAAACCCGAATAAAGCTAATGACAATTATGATGAGGATTATGAGAATACTGTTATAAAGTCATGTTGGATATTAATAATAAATCTAGAGAAGACGTTGATTATTTTATTATTTTGCCAAATAATACACTTAACAATACGATTCCAACGAACTGGTACATTTTTTTCTTTTTCTTCCAATACCCTTATCTTTTCCTTTAAAATATTTATTATTTCGTCTTTGTTGTTTATAATTTCTTCTTTACCTTTGATAACAATATCTTTATCATCTATTTTACTTTGTAATAGTTTCACGAAGTTATGATTACGACATGATTTGCAATTGAATTGTAATAAGCGTTTTTGCAAAGAAAGGCATCTTATTTCAGAAGAGGATAGTTCTGTACATTCCAAACAAATTAAGTTTCTACAGGTATCACATTGGTAACATGGATTTTTTACATCCTTTGTAGGCTGTTTAATCTCATTACAAACGACACACTTCATTTTTAATCATAGTTTAATTTTTCCTTATCAATAAATGTGTTTAGTACACTACTGGTAAATAATTTGACACCAGTTCTGGAATTTTTACCTGATATCAGTTGACAATTAATAAATAATTACATAAAATGTACTGAAAATTCTGTTACAAATAATGTTAAGCTTTTTTGGAAATTTGTAAGCAGTAAGAGGGATAATAACCTGATGAAATGACTCTCAAGGATTGTACTGCTTGTAACTGGAATGATATTGCAAATCTATTTGCCAAACATTTCTCATCAGTTTATTCTAATCAACCTCTGAATCTACAAAATGTTCAGATTCCTTCAAAAGTAAATGTATTCAATTACCATATTGATATCTCTAACATTTATACAAAAATGTCAAAACTTGATGTTAAAAAAGGTCCTGGTCCTGATGGGTTACCTCCCACTTTTCTTAAGAAATTTAGCTTTATTTTATCCCGTCCGCTTTTTGAGGTGAGGGTTAATAATTACTATTCTCATACTTTTCCAGTGACTTCTGGAGTTCCCCAAGGGTCTCATCTGGGACCATTATTATTTAACTTGTTCATTAATGACATAATGTATTGCTTTCAGGGTTGCAAAGCTCTTTTATTTGCTGACGACCTCAAATGTTTTAAAATAATTAATAGTGATGATGATGCCTTGATTTTGCAATCTGATTTGGATAGACTATCAGATTGGTGTGGAAGAAGTGGTATGCATCTTAATGCAGCCAAGTCTCATATTATGCGTTTTTATCGAATACATCACCCAATAGCTTTTGATGACAGCATTAATAATGTCAGTTTAAATTGTGTTTCGCAAATTAAAGACCTTGGTGTTACATTAGACTCCTCACTCATGTATAAGTTTCATATTACTACTGTTGTTCAGAAATCTATGGAGATGTTAGGCTTTCTATAGAGAACCACTTGTGATTTTACTAACATCAGTGGTATTAAGTCCCTTTATTGTTCTCTAGTCAGAACACACTTTGATTATTGTTCTCCAGTATGGTATCCGCATTACATTACTTATAAAGCTAAACTAGAATCAGTTCAGCATAATTTTTTAAGATACATTACCTTTAAGATGCGTATTTTCCATCATTATGATATTTTAGAGCTTTTATTAAACATCCCTACCCTAGAGATTCGCAGAAAGCAAAGAGATCTTATACAGCTTTTTAATATAATTAATGGAATGTGTAATAGTCCCGAGCTCCTCTCTAAAATATATTTAGTTGTTCCTCCTCGTGTAGGAGGAACTACTAAGTAGTAGGGAGACTCAGATTAGCTAACTCCATTGAGGACATCTCAATTTTTAATGTGTCAACTTTCAAGTTTAAAAAACATCTGCTGGAGCTTAAACTTCGATATCAAATTTTCGAGTGTCTGCTGAAGTTATGGTGTTGTTACCCTATATTGTATTTTGGATTTTGGTTTTGCTGTTTTGTTCATAAATTTAATACCTGACGTGTTTTCTTTTTCTATTTTTAGAGCAATTTAACACTGTATATTTATTGTGAATTGGGCTTGACCGTGAATAAATAAATAAATAAATAAATACTATTAGTGACGTCAGGTTAAAGGTCAATTTTTCGTACTGTACGTAGGGATTAGTTATCATAGATAAAAATTAATGACGGGAAGTTGAGTACTTGTGAGATAATAAAATAGAACACTCAATACAAATTTTTTAACCCATAAAAAAATGACGTAAACAGTTATAAATAAATAGAGATAAAAATGACTTACGTGCACTCATGAGCTGCCAACAGAAAGCTATCAAAATTCCAGGCCATTTCATCTTATCCTTATCATCCCTAGCGTAACGTACAGATCTGTGATAGGACGTCAGGGACCAAGCTATCGACATGAGAGCCACTAATACCGTCCACGCTTGAAGTACCGCTAAATCTGATCAAAAAAATTGTTAATTACCAAGACCTTACGTTAAAATAAAAATGTACTTACTTATACTCGATTGGTAATTGTCTGGATGAGCAACGTGAGTGAGCAAAATGACCAACTGCACCACGGCTTGAGGTGCCGCGTGTAGGAAACAATGGAACAGTCGCAAGAGGGCGCTGTTCGTATCTTCGTCCAACATACGACGATACAAAATGATTTGTTTGGTCTCGTCGCCTGTAGACGCAGCTATTTTGCTTCTGATACCGTATATCATGGTATCGATGTATCTCAGAAGAGGCGACAGTTGTATCAGAAGGAATATTATCCTTATGACCCATTGGGATACCGAGATACGGTCCAACGATGGATCGTCGTGGTCGACGATATACCTGAAAGCCGTAGAAAAAATATAGTGCTGGTCGGTAAGAGAACAAAAATATCAAGAAAACCTCTAGACCAAGCGCTTTAAATTTAGACCAACTGAAAGAGACACCTATTGATTACGACTATCAAGTAGGGTGGATCAAAAGGTTGTCTTCTAAAAGAGGATCTAGGTGGTATGAGTGCAGTTTCAGATACAGTGACCTGAAAACATGAAACCAAATTAAATATTTCAGAGGTTATGTAAACCTCACTCTTTCTTCACTAAATTTTTGTATCCTATTGACTGTGCCATGCTTGATATTATTATAATATATTGTACATGACTGTTAAAATGACTTGTCTGACAAGTTCTAAGTGAGATAGGTAACATTGCATTCTAAAAAATGCGCTGAGGAAAAAATGGTCCCAAAATCATTTCCAATGGTCGCGGACAAGCACCACAGTCTAAGAATGCAAGCATGGAATGAGGAAATGAAGAAGCAATACCATGGATATCCAAAACCAGTCTTCTGCTGGAATAGTTGTTATTATTATTTTTTAGAAAACTACTGTGAATCTTGTCTATTGACGAGAAAGAGCGATTCTGTCCCTTGACAACGCTCCTTCATATGCAACTACATGAACCAAATAAATTTGGGCAAGTTTCATTGGAAAACAATGAAACATCCGCCCTACAGTCCCGATCTGTAGCTCTGTGACTACTAGACACTTGAGCTACTCTTGAAGAGCTGGGAATATGCAAATTTATTTTTATTTTAAATTGTGGACGTTTATCTCTGTCAATTATCGTAAATTTTTATTTTTAACTAAGCATCAGAAAAAAATTGGACGTTTTTATAATCGAGTATTCTAAAAATACAGATTTTTAAGTGAAAACAAGTCGTAGAAATAAATTAGAGCAGTGTATATTTATAGAACCGTTTACGATTTTTTTTTCTCAAATTTCGTACTTGTTTTTTTGGTATTTCAATTTCGTTTTGAAACTTTCTGTATAAAATAAAATGGTAAACAAGACATTAGAACACTTTAAAATAAAACCCTCACTGCTTGATTACTTTTTTGACAAATTTTAAAATTTAATATTTGAAAAAAGTACCTACATATATGATGAATTCTTTCATTATTATCTGTGAGCAATATATATATAAAAAAATATCTAGCATCATATCCGCAACCATAAATTAAACAACTAATTTTTGATTATTTAAGTTTCCAAAGCAAATAATCTGGCCTTGAAAAATGGTTTCTAAAAATATAAATTGTGTTGAAACTATTCAAAAACCTAAACAATGAGTTCATAAACCATGACCATTATTTTATCTAACAAAAAGAATATCAAAGGTTTTATAAATTGTCTTTTAATGTTTATACCTGTAATAATTTTATCTTATTATAAACAATCAAGTTTTCTGCTGATTAAAGTATACACACTGTATAATAAAATGGTGTTACATGTTCACCTTTATCAGAAAGACAACCTTCAATTAATGAGGGGTGATAAAATGAATAATTCAACAATTTTTATCAGCTCTAGGTGTGTTGAATAATTTGTAATACTTTGTATTTTAATCACTTCTAAATAAATATTTTTCAACAATGGTTTCACAATTATTTCAATGATTAACCCAGTCTCCTAATTACTCTTTATATTATCTCTAAATATTTTTTAAGAGCAGCATTTTTTAAAATAAAATCTTTAACTAAATATTTAAAAACACCAATTCATAAACAAATCTATAAATAGTTTGATGTTTTACCTAAATGTTATATAAGTAGATGACCTTATTTGTTGTAAAAAAAATTGCCAGTAAAATGATGATGAAATGCGTATGTGATTCTACTTGGTAAAAATGTAAATTATTTTTGATTACACAATCAATTATACCTTTTTTCCTAACTTATATAATTTGTATAGAAAAGTTCATCCCACTTTAGATGTAATTAGAATCCAAAAAAGTTCAATGACAATATAAAAAATAACTATAGTTTTTGCAACTGTATCAGATCAAAGTATAACTGCTTAACTAGGTAAAACAGGTAGGATTTCAAGTGGTTAGATACCTAAAAACATGTTGGAAAAGCAGTTAAAATTAGTTATCAGTGAAATCTTAAATTGTTTATATACTTGAAATTCCACAGATTTATTCAGAATAAACTTTACTTCATTATTTTTTTTAATAAACATTTGTAACTTAATACAACACTGACTTATTTTATTTACTTTCAATAAACCTTCCTTATTTAACTCATTTGTTTATATTCTACATTACCAAGTGATTAATAACAATGATTACAACAATTGTTTTAATATGAGTTTTTATCATTCTTGGAAATGTAGTTATGAGAGTAGGTGTCTATAATTAAACATAGATTAAGTTTTGAGGATGCCCTAATTATGTCAACCTCAAATTGTTGTTTAGAGAAGAAGCAATATTGTGAAAAGTGTAAATAAATAAATAAACTTACCATCGTAAACTAATTGTGGTCATAATAATAGCAGGTATAATGAGAAAAGTTAACGTAAGAGCAAAATACAATCCATTACCGTTAATAGAATAAAAATATAATAGTATACATGCTAGAACTAAATCTAGGACGTAGGTTATGATCGATAGGGCGATACAAACAACATAAAAAGCCCCAAAACGACCACATTCCGTATTATATTTATCCGGACTATCTCCTTGTTTTAAATTTTCGATTTTAGCAAGAGACGAATCTCTTGAAAATCGCACTACCGTGCATTCTTCTGCCATAACAGTCTTCTAAAAAATTTAACACACTTCTATTGTTATCCGTATAAACTGAAGGAGATCATTTTGAATTGAAATAGTAGTTTTTTAAAGTTTGGAGAAATCAAGATAAAATACGCGTTTTCGTATTGGAAAATCCAAAATAAGTATTGACGCGCACACAAACCCAACAAACAACAAACTAATTTTATGACAGGTGGCTGGTGGCTCATGGCCATAAGAACTTGACAGCCGTCACTGTCAATAACAATAATGGACTGGGAAAGTAGTGACGTAAGTGTTAAACCAAATGATTCCAAACAAATTTTGTATGGTATGTTTTATAGGTGTTATTAACTATTTTATTGTATTTTCCTGATTTTTGGGAGTTAATTACTATTTTTTCATTGGTAACTGTTCATTCATATGATTTACATATCACTAAAGTAGATAGACGAACAATTTCCGTAAAAATATTATAACATAACCTTCAAAGTTGTGCATTGTCATAAATTTTAAGAATACTTACTAAAATAGTACTTTAAAAATCGAATTTGAAAAAATTTTGCTTATATGGCTTGTCCAGTATAATTATAATTGCACGTCACAGCTGTCAGAACGGGACTATGTTGCCAAGCATTTAAAATAGTATTAGAATCTAATAAATGTCAAACTAAGTTTCTTTAATATTCTTCTTTTTATTTGACTACAATACTACACCATTTTTGAATGCGGCAACAGAGCGCAATTTTGCCATCTAAAACAATTTAGCACGAGGTATGTCCGTTTGAAGTTTATATTTTATTAGTCCAGGAGTTGTATTTGAAATAAAATTAATTACGTAACCTTTCTTAAAGCATTTATTTATTATTTGTCATAACTTGCGGCCTACGAATTTAAATATTTAGCAAATTTACAGTGAAAAAAGATACTGATTGACAGTAGCAAACGAACGAAGGAAGTCAAACGAACAGAGCGATTTGTTCACTTTGATGACGTGCGCTTATATTTATACTGGACAGGCCATATGTATTTAATTATGATACTTCCGTTATATTTCAAAGAATAATAATAACAAAATAACTCAAACAAAAGTTATTTCTGGATATTTATAATGTTGCCGTTTGGAATCATTTCGTTGACATTTCACATTTCAACAGCATAGAACACAAATTTTGACGTCACACTTTCCCAGTCCATTGAAAGAAGGGTGCAAATCAAGAACGATAACGATAACGATAACGTAAAATGTTTTTTATATTTTGCACTTATAAAAATCTTCATTATAAAACGCATTTGCGTATCGTAATGTAACTTTTACGCACGCAAATTTTTGTTTTAAATGGTTGGCGACATGAGTGAAGTATCTAAAGGCAAGACTATTGACAATGACATTTGTGGCTAATAGCAATTTATTAATTTTATATTGTTCTTTAAGAAAGTATCTGTAAATATGAATATCATCTTTTACTTATATAATATATTATTATTGGTATATTATTCATTTTAAAATATTTTAAAACATTAACATTTGATAATTTAAATGTCACAACTGTCAAATTTTATAAATTACACAGTGCTGCCGACATACTTTTTAAAATAAAAATTTTCGTAATTACATAAAAATAAAAAATTAATTTGAAAATTGGTAAAAAGGGCAAAATATAAAAAATATTATAAACAACTTATTTCATATGGCTGTTGTGACACTCGTTCTTTAAAAAACTCATCGCTTCGCGATTCGTTTTTTAAACTTGAACTCGTGTCATAACAGAATTCCATATGAAATGCGTTGTTTAATATACTATATCATTCTTGGGTGCAAATATGTTTGTTAATTGACTATAGGATAGGCAACATCTATTACTCATCTGATTAATGTGTTGCTTTATAAACCTTTACTTTGTGGAAGCCTATTATTTAAACATTTTTCGAAAAATTAATTTCTTAAGTTAATTCATTGTTACATCCCAAGAATTTGTTTTTTATTCTATATAAATTTGACGAGGATTTTTTTATGCACCCGACGAAAGTGGTAAGATGTTCTTGATTTATAATTAATGACTTTCAAATAGTTTATCAATAGGTGTTTTTTTACGGTTGTTAGAATAAAACAATTAATATTTTTTTAATCAAAGTATATTTACATAAATATTCCTAACATACAATATATAATATAAAAATAATTTAAGGAAAATATATCTACATATTATTAACATTATTATTTAGTGTAGCACATCAAATTTAAGTAATAATTTATGTTTTCTTATTTTGTTTCCAAGAAAATAAATATTAATTGATCTGCTGAATAATTTTGAATAATTTAATGCTGGCAGTGATCTTGAACATATTTTATTTTGGCCTATGGCAACTGGAATGGACATAAAAAATAAAAGGTTGGTAACTTTAAGTCAACGACAACGAAAAAAAAATTAACTACATTTTAAAAGATCCGCTTTTTGATAGACATTCTTTTTATAACAAACGTGGCACAATAATTTAACACTTTTAGATCTTTCAAAATGTTCGAATTTGCTATTTAAAACTGTATCGATTTTTGTTTATGTGATGTAAACCATAAATAAGCGCTTAACAAACAACTAGCAGTAAGTAGTGAAATTAAAATTGTTGTTGAATAGACGAAGCTTTGGGTGGACATACAAACGCCATCATGTTGTACTATATCCATAGCAGAAGCTAAATCATCTGGTAAAACAATCCTACAAACAAAGAAATAAAAACATTGGTAACTTTTAATGAAAAAAAAACGCTGTATTTCTAACCTAAGATGCTTTGCCATCAAGACAGAATCATGTAGAGTTTCGTTGCCTATTGTGATATCTCTTTTCCTTCTTTTTGCCGGTTCTAGTTGAGGATTAGCATCCGGGCACATTTCGCAATCAGTTTTACAAAGTTCTATATTACACTCAATCATTATGTCCATTACATCTGGGAATTTGAAAGCGTTGAAGTAGGCATAAGCAATTATAGAAGCTCCTGAAATAAATACGATTAAAACATAGGATATACTTTGAGAGATATAAATTTACCAGTTTCTCCAGTGTTTCTCGTTTTTTGGAAAGATCCAAACAGTTTTGGTTTTAATATACATCCGTTGTCATCGGTTAGAGGAATTATATTACTCCCAGAAGAATCTGTCGCTCGGCAATCTTTAACTTGTACATCGAAACCCGGATCTCCAGATACCGATACCACCAATGTCATTTGTTCTCCTATTTTAACCAATCCACTAGCGGGTTGACCAAATGGGCCTGAAAAGTAAATCCAGTAAGTTTATAATTTTTTAGTTCATACTGTACGGTAAAGTGTTATTTCCCGGGCTCGTTTGAGTCCGGGAAATAACGTAAATAACTATTGTTTTAAAAGTGTTGGTGGAATTTACTCGTACAACCAAGTTATTAATGCGCATGTATCATTCCGTCATATTATGTAGTAGATTTTTCGAAAAATGCTTGTTTATACTTGCAAATTAAAGGTAGAAATTTGTTTTTACCGAAAAAAATACGCATTTAGTGAAATTATGTGTATCAAACTATTAGTGAATGTTTCCAACTGACTTTATTGCAATAATATGCGGGTCTAAAGTGTTTTTATGGCAATAGAATTAATAGGACTAATACACGGGTTTCCTAACCTAACAAGTAAGTTTTTAAAATGTTTTTATTACTGCATTGAGTGATTTTTGTTGATACTTAAACTATAATAGAGGTTTGATATTGTTAAAAACAACTTTATACTAAAAACAAAACATCTCGTTTAGAAAATTATAAAAATATTGTAACTTAACCTCAAAATGCGAGTTGATTTATTTGCGATGTTATCACTTGTTAATTCATTTGTATCTAAATTAGATTCGTTTACTAACCTCTTCCTAAAACGACGTCTAGTTTAGCCATGGCGGTATCACCACTAAAAGTAACGATTTCTTGCGACAGCATTCCAACCATAAGCGTAACACTTAATTGTTCTTTAAGATTACCTTCCCAAAGACAACGAACTGATCTTACAGTATCCCATACCTCTTGAATGCCGATTTCATTTTGTAGAACCAAAATATTTTCCAAATAACTTCTACCTTCGGTATCAAAAGCGTTCACAAACTCAGTACCTACAATATAAAGTAAATATTTTTATTTATATACTTTTTTTATAAATAGTTATTACTTACCGCACATGTTCAAGTTGACGGTAAATGTGTATTTGGTTTGTCCCGAGTTTTCATTAACATAACGACATTCGGGCATGTTATAATATCCTTTAGAATATATAACACCGTTAAATTCTCTATTAAATTCTATGTTGATGGTCATCATATCTTTGGCACATTGAACGTCCAAGGCGTGTATGTGCGGAGGATGTTTCAGATCGTCGTCATCGGGGTTCACTAAAGATAATAATTTTGTTTAAAATTTAATGTTAGGTCTTTTAAATTACCTTTAACGCCAGTGTCTTGAATTGTGGTCTGGTCCGTGGGAATACCTTCCGGTTGTCCGACTGTTGTCTTGCTAGGAACTTCGGTGGAACCACTTGGTTGCTCTTCCGAAGGACCTGGAGTTACGGGGCTTTCGCTGGATATTCCTGGTGTAGCACCTTCAGTTTCGCCTGCTACTTCAATTGGTTGAGAAGTCGTGGCCTTTTCATTTGAAGTTTCTGTTTCTGAAGGCCCTACAGTTTCACCATTTACAGGTCTGGTTGTAGAAAAACCACTAGGAGCATTTGATGTGTACCCTGAAGGTGATGTTGGGTATCCGGTAAAACCAGATGGAGGTGATGTTGGATACCCAGTAAAACCAGAAGGAGATGATGTTGGATAACCTGGTTCCTGAGCTGGTGTATAACCTGAAGTACCTTCAGGTATTCCTGGAGATTGATTATTATCAGGGTATTGAGCTTGATCTGTTACTGCTGGTAGTGCTGGTGGTTGTGTTGGTCTATCTGTGAAATATGTGGTTTCAGATGGGAGTCCTGGTTGATATGGTGGTCTAGTTGGATAATAAGTACCTGTAAAAAATTGTTTGAGTATTGATGATTATCTTAAATAAATTTAAGTTTGACTATACTTGTTTCTGGTACTCCCGGAGCTAGAGTTGGATTTTCTGGTCGTACAGTGCTATCTGAGGGGGCGTAGTAAGTGGTTTTGGATGGTACTCCTGGTTCATAAGGTGGTACAGTTGGTGAACCTGTACCTGCAAGTCAAAAAGAAAGAACGTTAGAGTAATCTTGATCTATTATTTACTGGAAGTAATTTGTAAAGTTAGATATTTTAATATTTGCACCATAAAATAAATAACCTTGGTCTCCTCTATTTTCATCTGGTATTATTGTTAAGATTCCTTCAGTAAACATCGGTAAAGGAGGAAAGTATGTGGTTCCAGATGGAGGTTCTGTACCAAAAGTAGGTTCGGTACCTAAAATCGAAACAAACATTTTTTGGAGTGATGTTTTTGAAGATTCTTTTTAAGGAAAGCAAGCTTAATGATTCGATCTAGTAGTTTAAATGTATACAATGGAATTGGTTAAGAGAATGATACGATCAATGCTATCTGAACAATGCAGAAACATAATCATTGACCTTTATCGCTAACGGTTACTTCTGGAAGATCTGTTGGAGCATCTGGAGGTCCGGTACTATCAGTTATAGAAGGAAGAGCAGTAGATTCGTGGGAGATTTCGGGTACTTCAGAAGGTTGTACATCTAAAATTGTAATATATGTTACTAGATCTTCCCAAGAAATAATTTGTAATGTTTTTGAGTAATGTAATAGTATCATTAAGGAGAAAATTAAGTTTGGAGTGTTAGTGTGTTGGAAAAAGTCAATTTTTTAACCTGGTTCTTTTTCTGTTACATCTGGTCCTTCAGTAACTTCTGGACCTGAAGGTGATTCTGTACCTGATCCTTCTGTTACAACTGGAGGAATATTAGTACTTTCAGCGGGGGATTCTGTACCTGAAAGGCATAGATTCCGAGATAGATTCTTTGCTGGAAAATTGCTTTGCCAAACTGTTAAATGAATGCATACAATGGAAATGGTTAAGAAAATGATAAATTTAAAAATCTGGATGGGTCATTTATGATAGTTTTTAAAAGATTCAAAAATGGCATTGATGAAGATTGTATTATGCGAATCAAGCAATATGTAACCTTGTTCACTTCCTGTTACTTTTGGAAGATCTGTTGCAGTATCTGAAGATCCAGTACTACCAGTTATAGAAGGAAGATCAGTATATTCGGGAGAAATTTCAGGTTCTGGTCCTTGAGTAACATCTGGAACTGAAGGTGGTTCTGTACCTGATCCTTCTGTTACAACTGGAGGAAGATCAGTACTTTCAGAAGGAGATTCTGGACCTACAGAAGATTCTGTACCTGAAAGACATAAATTTTTTTCTGGAAAATTGCTTCGCCAAACTATTAAATGGATGCATTTAATGGAAATGGTTAAGAAAATGATACCAAATTTGAAAATCTGGATGGGTCATTTATGATAGTTTTTAAAAGATTCAAAAATGTCATTGATGAAGATTGTATCATGCGAGTCAAGCAATATGTAACCTTGTTCACTTCCTGTTGCTTTTGGAAGATTTGTGGCAATATCTGGAGATCCAGTTTTATCAGTTATAGAAGGAATATCAGTAGATTCGGGTGAGATTTCAGGTTGTGGTCCCTCAGTAAAATCTGGACTTACAGATGATTCTGTACCTGATCCTTCTGTTACAACTGGAGGAAGATCAGTGCTATCAGAAGAAGATTCTGGACTTACAGATGATTCTGTACCTTAAATGAATAGAGGACTTTTGATATACCTGTCAAGAATGGGATGTTAGAATAAGAAATATGCAAAACAATGTAGTTTGATGTTTTTTATCAAGCTTTTAATCAGGAATGTTTAATGGATTAGCATTCATAATGAAGACATAAAAAAAAATGTCTGTAAATTAGTTTGTTGCATTAAAAACATCAACATTCAATTAGTTGGAAACATGCTTCACAAATAATTGATAGAAATACCTGGAACTTGAGTACTATCTGTTAATGGTGGAAGATAAGTATATCCTTGAGGGAGTTCTGGTTCCAAAGGAGATTTTGTACCTAAAATCCAACATGTGTATGTTTTTATTGTACTGTATTGAACAGTACTTGAGAGTTTTAGGATTGTACTAATATACTTAATGCTTAAGTAACTTTCAAGTAAAAACAATAATGCCAATAGTTGATTTAAAAATTTGATACTTTTATGTAAATAAAATAATAATAAACTTGTAAACCTTTATCATCTTCTGGTACTTCTGGAGTACCAGAACCTTCTGTTGTAATTGGTGGAAGATCACTAGTTCCGGGTGGGATTTCAGGTTCTTCAGAAGATTCTACATCTAAAATTGTAATATTTTGCTAGATATTCTTAAGGAGTGTTTTGTAATATTATTGAAGAATGTAATAGTGTCAATGAGGAGCAAAGTGACAAAAAAATGAAGTTCATATTTAGGTTGGAGTGGTAGTATTGGTAAAAGTCAAATGTGTAACCTGGTTCTTTTTCTGTTACATCTGGTACCTCAAATGGAGCACCTGGTCTTTCAGTAACATCTGGACCTGAAGGTGATTCTGTACCTGATCCTTCTGTGACAATTGGAGAAATATCAGTACTTTCAGCAGGAAATTCCGGACCTAAAGATGATTCTGTACCTAAAAGACATAGATTTTTCCTGGAAAACTGCTTTGCCAAACTATTAAATGTATGCATTTAATGGAAATGGTTAACAAAATGATACCAAATTTGAAAATATGGACGGGTCATTTATGATAGTTTTTAAAAGATTCAAAAATGTTATTGAAGAAGATTGTATCATGCGAATCAAGCAATATGTAACCTTGTTCACTTCCTGTTGCTTTTGGAAGATCTGTTGCAGTATCTGGAGATCCACTATTATCAGTTATAGAAGGAAGATCAGTAGATTCGGGTGAAATTTCAGGTTCTGGTCCCTCAGTAACATCTGGACCTGAAGGTGGTTCTGTACCTGATCCTTCTGTTACAACTGGAGGAAGATTAGTACTTTCAGAAGGAGATTCTGGACCTACAGAAGATTCTGTACCTGAAAGACATAGATTCTTTCCTGGAAAATTGCTTTGCCAAACTATTAAATGGATGCATTTTATGGAAATGGTTAATAAAATGATAACAAATTTGAAACTCTGAATGGGTCGTTTGTGATAGTTTTTAAAAGATTCAAAAATGTCATTGATGAAGATTGTATCATGCGAGTCAAGCAATATGTAACCTTGTTCACTTCCTGTCACTTTTGGAAGATCTGTTGCAGTATCTGGAGATCCACTATTATCAGTTATAGAAGGAAGATCAGTAGATTCGGGTAAAATTTCAGGTTCTGGTCCCTCAGTAATATCTGGACCTGAAGGAGATTCTGTACCTGATTCTTCTGTTACAACTGGAGGAAGATCAGTACTATCAGAAGAAGACGCTGGACTTACAGATGATTCTGTACCTTAAATGAATAGAGGACTTTTGATATACCTTTCAAGAATGGGATGTTACAATGAGAAATATGCAAAACAATGTAGTTTGATGTTTTTTATCAAGCTTTTCATCAGGAATATGTTTAATGGATTAGCATTCATAATGAAGACAAAAAATTTCTATAAATTAGTTTGTTGCATTAAGAGCATCAACATTCAATTAGTTGGAAACATGCTTCACAAATAATTGATAGAAATACCTGGAACTTGAGTACTATCTGTTACTGGAGGAAGATAAGTATATCCTTGAGGGAGTTCTGGTTCCAAAGGAGATTTTGTACCTAAAATCCAACATGTGTATGTTTTTATTGTACTGTATTGAACAGTACTTAAGAGTTTTTGGTACAATACTTAATGCATAAGTAAGTTTCAAGTAAAAACAATAATGCCAATAGTTGATAAAAAAACTTGATACTTTTATGTAAATAAAATAATAATAAACTTGTAAACCTTTATCATCTTCTGGTACTTGTGGAGTACCAGAACCTTCTGTTATAACTGGAGGAAGATCACTAGTTCCGGGTGGGATTTCAGGTTCTTCAGAAGGTTCTACATCTAAAATTGTAATATTTTGCTAGATATTCTTAAGGAGTGTTTTGTAATATTATTGAAGAATGTAATAGTGTCAATGAGGAGCAAAGTGACAAAAAAATGAAGTTCATATTTAGGTTGGAGTGGTAGTATTGGTAAAAGTCAAATGTGTAACCTGGTTCTTTTTCTGTTACATCTGGTACCTCAAATGGAGCACCTGGTCTTTCAGTAACATCTGGACCTGAAGGTGATTCTGTACCTGATCCTTTTGTGACAATTGTAGAAATATCAGTACTTTCAGAAGGAGATTCTGGACCTACAGATGATTCTGTACCTGAAAGACATAGATTTTTTTCTGGAAAATTGCTTCGCCAAACTATTGAATGGATGCATTTAATGGAAATGGTTAGGAAAATGATACCAAATTTGAAAATCTGGATGAGTCATTTATGATAGTTTTTAAAAGATTCAAAAATGGCATTGATGAAGATTGTATCATGCGAGTCAAGCAATATGTAACCTTGTTCACTTCCTGTTGCTTTTGGAAGATCTGTTGCAATATCTGGAGATCCAGTTTTATCACTTATAGAAGGAAGATCAGTGTAGTCGGAAGAGATATCAGGATCTGGTACTTCAGTAACATCTAGAACTGAAGGTGATTCTGTACCTGATCCTTCTGTTACAACTGGAGGAAGATCAGTACTTTCAGGAGGAGATTCTGGACCTACAGATGATTCTGTACCTAAAAGACATAGATTTTTCCTGGAAAACTGCTTTGCCAAACTATTAAATGTATGCATTTAATGGAAATGGTTAACAAAATGATACCAAATTTGAAAATCGGAATGGGTCATTTATGATAGTTTTAAAAAGATTCAAAAATGTCATTAATGAAGATTGTATCATGCGAATCAAGCAATATGTAACCTTGTTCACTTCCTGTTACTTTTGGAAGATCTGTTGCAGTATCTGGAGATCCAGTATTATCAGTTATAGAAGGAAGATCAGTAGATTCGGGTGAGATATCAGGTTCTGGTCCCTCAGTAACATCTGGACCTGAAGGTGATTCTGTACCTGATCCTTCTGTTACAACTGGAGGAAGATCAGTACTTTCAGAAGGAGATTCTGGACCTACAGAAGATTCTGTACCTAAAAGACATAGATTCTTTCCTGGAAAATTGCTTTGCCAAACTATTAAATGGATGCATTTAATGGAAATGGTTAACAAAATGATAACAAATTTGAAAATGTGGACGGGTCATTTATGATAGTTTTTAAAAGATTCAAAAATGTCATTGATGAAGATTGTATCATGCGAATCAAGCAATATGTAACCTTGTTCACTCCCTGTTACTTTTGGAAGATCTGTTGGAGTATCTGGAGATTCAGTATTATCAGTTATAGAAGGAAGATCAGTAGATTCGGGTAAGACATCAGGTTCTGGTCCTTCAGTAACATCTGGACCTGAAGGTGATTCTGTACCTGATCCTTCTGTTACAACTGGAGGAAGATCAGTACTTTGAGATGGGGATTCTGGACCTACAGATGATTCTGTACCTGAAAGACATAGATTCTTTTCTGGAAAATTGCTTTGCTAGACTATTTAGCGAATACATGCAATGGAAATGGTTAGCAAAACGATGACGTATTGAAGAATCTGCATGAATAATTATATTATAAAATGTATGAATATTGCATCATGCAAAAAAATTATGTATAACCTTCTGTTACACCTGGAAGATACGTTTGATTGCCTTGAAAACCACTGCTATCAGTTATAGAAGGTAGAAAAGTGGTTCCGGATGCAATTTCAGAGTCGGGAAAATATTCACCATCTAAAATATATTTTCCTTGATCAAACTAAAAATTGGTACTATATAATTAATACGTAAATGTGATGGCTAGTTTATATTCATGGATGTAGGTGTCAGTATCTGAAGAAATAGTTTTATTGGATGAAGAAAAAAACAATAAAAAATGTTTATAACCTTGATCTTGGTTTATTACGCCTGGAGAACTACTTGAACCCTCAGTTTCCGAAGGAATTTTGGGAGAACCTAAAATATATGCATGTTGTGATAATAATACCAAAATAAGAATATAAAACGGTATATAACTCAATAAATAAATACATTTTGTCGCTAAAAGTGTCTCCATTAGGTTTGCTTCTATTTATGTTGATCTGTAACTCTTATTTAACATGGTATTACTTAAAAAAATACTTACTTCCTGGTCCAGTTGACAAATCTTCTCCAGGTATTCCCGGTGCACCGATACCAGTTATGCCTCCTGTTGCAGGGTTGGTGTATATCGTGAAAGGGGGTTGTGGCGTGACGCTACCGGCTGGTGGATATCCAGTATCCACGAAATTCCCGTTTTCGTCCACTCCGCCACCATTATCGATTGGTCTGGGTTCGAAAGGTCTGGGTTTTTGTGATATGGTCGGCGGTAGATATTCCCTGAGTGATCCTTGTCTAACTGAAATATAATAATTAAATCACAAAATAGATAAATCTGAAAAAGGTATGAAATATTTATTTTTAGCTGTAACCCTTTGCTTAGGGACGCTACTGATTTGTCCAAAAGGTCGTAACTTTTTTTAGTGGTTCAGGACACATAAGGATAAAAGATAAATTATTTAAACATGTTGACATTCCTTTATAAAAGATTATTTATTTTGGAAATTTGCAATTGTGTTCTGTTATTAAAAGTGACACCAGCGTGTTTTAACATTGGTTTTTTTATCTAATAACTGCGGAATGTGATACTTTTCCGCACGTGATTGCAGATGGCCGAACGGTTAGTAGAGGAACTTTACGCACGTGTTAGGTACAGTATTTTTTCTACCAACGTACGGAAAAGTGACTCTTTCAACACTAATATGAGTGCAGTTACCTGGAATTTTACGTACGCTAGTAGATAAAATATTTCATTAAATAGACAGAAACGTATAGTAGTTTTCCCAATAAACGGTATGGACTGAAGGATGATAATGAAACCAATTAGACCCTTAAGTTATAAAATCCGAGATGCACATCATAAATGTAAAAGGACCTGATTCAGGTAATTTTGTTTCTCAGAGAGGGATTGTAGAGGATTACAGCTTACACTTCATGTTCATTTTAGTCTTTGTATTTCATTGGAAATGTTCACTTGTGTGATGGCGTGCAATAATTTTATAACATTTATTTGTTATTACAGACATTAATAGCAAAGATTTTATACCCCAACGTACAAAATAGGCAGTATGTGGCGTCTGTGGATAAAAAGTAATAGTGCTTCTTCCAGTGGTTCGTTAAGGAAGAATCACTTCTTGTGACGCGAAAATCATTATAAAAAATGTGTATAGTTTCTTACTTCAGCAAGGATATAACGCGGCTGCAGCAAGAGTAACCAGTAATTTGACTAAGGTGTCTCTTACTTCAGTTAGACGAATTGTTTAAATATCAAATAATCAAGAAAAAAGCGTAAAGATTCCGGTGTCACAAAAAGTCTAGACGACTGGGAAAAAGATTTGTTAAGGCGAGAAATCTACGCTATGTACGATGAGCAGCGTGTCCCTACAATCAAAAGTCTAAAACAGCGGCTCATAAATGACGAAACCCACATCAACTGTGGCCTCACTACTCTTTGGCGAGCTCTGTCTGCAATGGGCTTTAAATTTCCCAAAATTGACAAGAAACAAGTAATAATGGAATCCACACGTTTAATAAACTGTCGTTATGAATATATTACGTCAATAAGAAAATACCGGTTTGAAAATCGGCCAATACTTTACCTCGACGAGACGTGATTTGACACGCATGACACCCCTTCCAAAGGATGTTCTGATTCCTCTGATAAGTTTAAAACAAAAGCACCATCAAATAAAGGGAAGATAATCACAATATTACACGCAGGATCAGAAAATGATTGGATCCCAAACGCTATGTGGCTTTCTGCCAAAAATATTAAGGACTCTTGTGTTGATTATCACGAAGATACGACAGCAGAGCTTTTTTAAGATTGGTTTAAAAATTGTCTGTTACCCAACATTCTGCCAAACAGCGTTATAGTAATGGACAACGCAAGCTATCATAGTCGACAATTGCAAAAAATTCCTTACTCAAAGAATACGAAATTGGAGATTCAAAACTTCATGGCTGCAAATGACATATATTTTGAGAAAAATTATACAAAAAAAGAACTTTTACAAGTGCTGCAGTCATTTTCTTTAAAAAAACGTATGTTTGTGATACAATTGCAGAAGAATTGGGACATACAGTGTTACGACTACCTCCCTACTACTGCGTGTTCAATCCCATAGAGCTTATGTGGCACCAACTTAAATTGAGTGAGCGCGGAAAAAATACTTCTCCGACTTTAAGTGGTAGTGTGGTAGAATTAATTAGGAACTGTATGAATGACATTCCTACCGAGAGTTGGAAAAGTTCTGTTAGTCATGTCATAAATGTTGAAAACTCGTACCTTTCTGTAAAATCAATTGCGCCAATTATAATTAATTTACATGAGGATAGCGATAGCGACACTGAACTAAATATAGAATAGAAAATAGAGAAATAGAAAATAGAATCCCCTGTATATAATCAATAAAAGTTATGCTGAAACCTCTAAATAATTTCAGTATTGTTTGATGTAAAAAAGCAAATAATAATTAATTTAAAATATGAACATTTCGGTATAAAAAAATCTATAATTACTCTTTGTTAAAATTTGGTTTTTACGTTTATCTAATCACATCCATAAAGAAAATTAAAATTTATTCAATAAATAAATAGTTATTGACCCTTGAACGTGATCCTCATTTTTTTATTAATATTATTTGTTGTAAACGATTTCTATGAATAATCTAACGTATCAAAGACATTAATTATAAAAAATTAAAAGCGAATGTGTATAAAAAAAACGACAGGATGTCTCCGATATATGTAATACATTACAGTACTTTTTGGAATTACATAAAACATTTCAATGACATGACTAATCGCATATAATGTAATTTATAGTTGAAATGTTATGGGAACGTATGATATTAAACGTTATTTATAAAAAAAAATGTACGAAAATGTTTTAGTTTTTGTCACGAATATAAAGGTTAGTCATAAAAATGCTTTGGTATTATTTTGATAATGGTAGTCGGTTTAAATGTTACAATTTTTTTGAACTTAAGAGGGTTGCCTTGACTTTTATATTTCGGGATTTGGCAACCCTGGTGTTGCAATTTGGCAACTGACAGCTCTATCGTAAAGTTGGGAATTTTTGAGGTTATACGTTTTGCCATACGAGCGCTATTTGTGTTGTTTACAGTAACTTAGGTTAGGTTCAATGTGAGCGGGGCGTTTCCCACCCCTCCACTGCGGCCAAACTAGGGCCTATTGTGGGTCACCCCTAAGGGTCACAAATCGCCATCCAGTCTGCACTTCTTAACAAAGTCCAAGATCGATTTTGGCGAGACTTGTCTTAAGTCGGTAGGCTCTAGCTGTATGAGACCAAACGAGCGGAGCCTGTTCATTTCTAACGCGGGGCAATAGCAAAGAATGTGCTCTGCCGATTCGTCTGCCACACTGCAGTAGTTCGAAGGTTGAGATATAAACTTTTTCGAGTGGGTAAGCCCCGGTATATTCTCCCAGTGCAGAAGGGTTTCTCTCGCTACCCAGCTGGAGATAATGTCCTTGGCAGTGCTTTTTGCTATGCCAAGGAATGGTTCCGGTCCAATAAACGCGTACTGCGTTCCCTTTTTTGCCAGAGTGTCGGCTCTTTCATTGCCCCCCACTCCCGCATGCCCTGGAGCTAGGGTTGGCAAAATTTGGTATTTAACTTTTTGGAATATTATACAAAGTTTTATACCTTATTATACGGTATTATATGGTATTATACTTTTTGCATCCTAATAATGCGATGTTCTGTGTATATATTGAAACCAGAAAATCCACCGAACGAAAAAAACGTATATTCTCAAAATAAACATAATAATATAGATTCTCTGATACAATAAAATTAAAATAACGTTCAAACTTCAAACAGTTAGTAACTGGTGACACACACACGGCTTCCAAAACAACAATTTTTTTATTCTAATACCACTGCAACTGCAACTCTTTACACGGGAACGTGCGAAGCCGTGTTGACACGCTAGTTATAGTTACGAATAAAATAACTAGTTATGTTTTGTATACTTACACAATTGCACGTATTTTTTAAACACCCACCGGCCCACCGCAGAACTGACCATTGAATCAATCTCGACATAAAAAACACGTAGTACGTAGATACCACTCACGGAGCTGCACTCAAAAAACTTAAGCAAGTGAAGACCTGTCTTTGCTAAAGCTATGCTATTGCGCAACATTGTGCACATTGGTATAAAACCAAGAACAATACTTGGTATAATAAGTATTATACTTGGTAGTAAACAAAATTTTGTGTTGTAGGGTATAAAATTGTTTTGGTATATAACTTCCGAGATTTATACCAAGTTTTATACAAAGTATAATAGTATTATACCGAAAGGTATAATACCTCTGCCAACCCTACCTGGAGCCCAAAGTAGCGTTACTCTGTTATTTGCTCCAAGGTTATTAAGGGATTCGATACAGCTCCACACCAGCTTTGAATCAACCCGGGTCGCAACCGTACCACTAGAACAATGTAGAACAGTCAATTCTGAATGGTACACACCATTTGTTTGCCAGTGGTCTTCCAAGCAATCAGGAAAACCAACCGCCAAAGACGGATCAATTTTCACCTCGACAATGCGAGCTCCCACACATCTGCTCAAACAACGGCATTTTTGAGCACCCAAAACATCGATTTGATAAGTAATCCGCCGTGTAGTCCTGACTTAGCCCCGAATGACTTCTTTTTATTCTCGTACATAAAAAACAAACTGAGAGGTCAACGTTTTTCGACACCTGAAGAAGCGGTTGCTGCATTCAGAATGCATGTTTTGGAGATACCTCAATCAGAGTGGCAGAGTGAATATTTTGAAAAACAATAAAGTGATTTTCGATTATTAATATTTGTTTTTGTTCTCTAATCCCGAAATATAAAAGGCAACCCTCGTATAGTACAAAGACTAGTAAAAAACAACAAAGTAATAAATAAAAATAGTGGACAGTTTGTTACCAATAACTTAAGCTTGCTGAAGTTCGTAGAAACTAAGGTTGAGCTTGCAAACTTTACTGTATAGATATCTTCATTAGATATACCAAACAGGAATGAACTTGTCAAATCAAATCGAATAAAAATAAGCTTTTATTTGACAGCAAAGCTAATCCAGTTTCATCATAATCCAAAACTGGAATGGGTCCTCTCTAAGGATGAATTATTAAGAGCAGACAACTACTGTTGGTACACAGATGATTCAAACAGACCATCAGGCTCTGGTGCTGGTCCAGATGCCCAGATTTAGCACAGAAATGTTGACCTCTCTAACTGGACAAATTAAGAAAAAATGAAAGGATGCTGTGCAATAAAGCAAAAGAATTGAGGAACTGGGAAAAATATAGAAGCGCTCTTACAAAATATAACAAAGAGATAAGAAGAGCCAAGCGGGAATCTTGGAGAAAGTTCTGACATACCTGCCAGTGCAAGAATTCGCAAGATTATCTCCAAGGATCCTTAAAAGACAAGATGGAACCTATACCGAATCCAAGAGGGAAACATTAGAGCTCTTGTTACAAAACCATTTCCCAGGTTCAACAATTGTTGAGACGCAGAGACCCACTTTTAGAGCTAGGACGGTTGCCTCGACCTAGGAAGGAAAGTTGGAAAATATCTGCGAAAACTATCAAACCGGAGAATGTGAAGTGGGCTATAAACCACTTCGATCCATACAAATCTTCAGGGGAGGATGGAGTTTTTCCTGTCCTACTACAAAAAGGACTGGACATTCTGCTGCCCATTCTGACTTAGCTCTTTAGAACAAGCTTAACTCTGGGTTACATACCTGAGGCTTGGTGCACTGTTAGGGTCGTTTATATTAACAAGGCAGGACGAAAGGATAGCGCCCTAAATCCTACCGGCCAACTAGTCTCACTTCATTTCTGTTGAACGCAGACGATCTGGTGATATTGGTAAGAGGAAAGTATGAAGAGGTCATCTCTAAAATGACTCAACTAGCACTTAACATTGTTAATAGGTGGTGCGACAAGGAACAACTTTCGGTCAACCCTAGTAAAGCAACAGTTGTTAGTTTCACTAGGAGGCGGAAACTGGATGATCTTCAAATGCCCGCCCTCTATGGAGAATCAACGGCAAGCATGCTTAATCATAACAGGCGCTATGTCTACCACGCCACTGTTTCATGTGTGGAGAGATTAGAGCCAACCAATCCCATACATAGAACATTAAAAATTTTCTCTAACAGCCAAGGACTGTCCAAAAAAATTCTCTTCAATAGGAGAACCCTGGATTCCTGGCCATTATGGCGTGGAAGGAAATGAGAAGGCAGACTCTCTCGCAAGGTAGGGTGCCACACGTATTTCTATCAAACCAGAACCTACAATTATTGGCTTCGCGATAAGTTTTTCCAAATACTCTAAACAGCCGTTAAGAAGCTGAATTTGTTGAAATGGGAATAAGTATGAGTCACAATTGGCGAGTGGCTGTGGAGGGCCTTTTAGACCCACTCACCACACACCTAACATAACCTAATCCAGAAGTGAAAAGTTCCGAAATGTCTAGAGATGCCTGATGAGTCCTTGCAGATTCATTTTTGTGATTGTCGTCTTCTCAGGGACATCAAAATCAAAATAAAATAGAGTCTAAGTCTAACGTTTCAACGGACTATTAGGGAGTTAGTTACTACAGTTAGTAAGTTTGTTACCACATTTGATTAATAAAAGATTGTTCAAATTGATGTAGTTAGTAATATTAATTGTTATTTACATGCGCGCCTGTCAATTCGAGCTGAAGCGAACGAATATGGTGGCTCCGATCCTCCTGTTAACATGAATGACCTACTAGTTCTACTTTGTTGTCCATAGACGTCTTGCAACCATCTGAGGATGTTTTGGACCATTTGATCCGCGTTATTGTTATTTTTCAATTGGCGAGAAAATCTATCGTCTGAAAAAAAGTTAAAAATATTATTAGAGAATGCTTTGTATAAAGATTACATTAAAAAAAAATTCTAGCCCAATTACTAGGTCTTATATGAGATGTAGAATTAATATTTTCTTTTCAAGGTTAAGGATCTTAAAGGCAACTTTCTAAATTGACTGAACTGTTCTGGGTAGCCTTCGCTCGAATCCTGTTTAGAGCCTATCGTCATGTCACCTTGCACTATTACCGACCGTAAACGATACCGCTATTATTACAGTTAAAACCGACCCTTATTCACTGTTAATGCTACTGTACACAAGACACCCCTTGTAGACGCTAACTATTTATCTGTTGAAACGAGGCCAATCAAAGAACGCGTCCCTCGCTTGCAATTGAATAACGAACGCATTTCTTCTGACAAATGACACGAACACGCATTGAGCTAGCCTATAAAAGGCCAGCAAGACAATTCTATCCCCTTTTCTGATCCAACAGGCCGACTGAAGAGTCGAAAGAAAAACGTTCCAGTATATCGTCTTGTGAATTTTCTTTCTGGATATTGAAAGATACAACCCTCTAAGTTGGAGCCTGATATCTCTAAGTTGGAGTCGAATTACCTCTAAGTTGGAGTCGAGTTACAAAGTTATTGCCAAGTTATCGCTAAGTTGGAGTAAATTTATTGCTAATTTAGAGCCCAGTTACCGCCTATGTGAAGACAGTCCCTCAAACCACTTCTGAGCTGAAGCTGAAGCCGCCCTTCTAGACAGCACAGAAACCTAAAGTTAAGTCCACTTTTTACAACTCCAGTTCATTATCAGCAAGTACTTACAGTTTCAATAAATAATCAATTTAAAAAAAAAACAGTTTCATTTATATACCTTAGACTATAAGTCTTAAGGGTGTAGCGTGGTCGGTATTTTATTTCAAGTAGCTTCTTAATTTGTTGTTTAATTAAAGTAATTACAAGGTGTTTCTATCTTTCTCACCTTAGTTTTTGTGTAGTTTGTTTGATTAATCGATAGCGTTCAAAAGATAGTGGCGCCCTCATTACTTATACATCCCAATCCTTCCTATAGTGAGCATTAACTTGGAGTCGAACCACCCCCTGGAGAGGGTCTCTTAGCCGGGATCTCTTTTGGAGAGTTTTTTAGTTACAAATTGGCTCCCTGCCTTTATGGAACTAATTTAGTTACAAGTTTGTACCGTCAATCCCTGCTCTTTGCATTCTGCTGTCCAAAAATCCTCCTGATCCTTGTTTTCTTTTCGGGCTGAGAGGGGAAAAATTCATGTCGTCCTCAGGACCTGAACAGTGTTGGACTCATCACCACAACCACCTCAGAACTCGGCGTCTCAGAATCACTACCCTAGCATACGTCAGACTGGCGGAGGTCCCTCATACACTCTCCTTTTACTCTGCCACTCAAAAACATTCTCTTCTCCTAATCATACTCTACACTGCTTTACTCACCTGCATCCATTCCTATTTACCAATTAGTTATCGTACTGCCTCAGATTACTATCAACACTTGAATGAAATCGCAGACCATAACCCCTAATACCAGCAAACCAACCGTATTACATCTTGGAAACGATCTCACTGGTTCTTTAACACTCAATTGAGGAGTCCTGGCAACAACAGTAAGCCTTCTCTACTTGACATGGAGATACATCTCAAAAGTAAGGTACATACCCAAACTGTCGGAAAACCGATCAGATACTCAAGTCAACCAGAGCAATAACCCTCTCTTCTTTTGTTGGTAGATAGCTACATCAGGGACTAAGTGCTGAAGATAAATCCTCTCAACGATCGCCTATTCGCTTGTCAACTGGACAAGTGGACTTGTTGGTGGAAGATCTTAATAGATTGCTTTCAAAGTCCGCAAAGGACAATGATATAGCAATAGTTTATTTCTTAGATGTAGAGGGGCGCTTATAACATCTCTCCCTAATCGGTGATGGAAGCCCTTAAGTGGAAAAGGGTCCTAACCTTTATAAGTGAATGGATAAAGACGTCCTGAAGGTTTGATAAGAGTGCGGTTTCTAGAGAGTTTCTAAAGAATTTCTTGTAGAGGAAAAACCGGAAGAAAGAATTTATATGAAAGTGCTTCTATCAAGACTGATGAATCTTAGGGCAACGTGCTTTAAATTAAAATATATAGGGCATCACGATATATCTGCAAAGGTCGTAATGAACGCCCACCATCCATTGACCATTTTCCCCTAAATTACTTAAGGAATGGATCATCTTGGATCCCAAAACTCACACTGTCTAACTCATGTCTTCGAAATTCGCCCAATTACTAACAGAAATGTTTGTTGTTTCATGTTTCATTAAAAATATAGATCATGGACTATGCCAGACTTGTGTGTATCACCCTTTAAATTTATGTTTAAAAACCTCACATTTAAATTTTAAAGTTGACGGGTCCCAGCGTTTTTTATAATCTTCTAAACTAACCCCACAAATAAATTTTATTCCATAAGTAGTTCCCACACTGTATGTTTGATTGTATTCATTTAAATTTAAAAATTTGTACTTACTAGATTTTTTGGTTTTGCCCTTTTGCTCTCCAGCAACATGTATTACCAGAAGACATACCGTATATGTCACTGCAAGCCTGTTGAATAATTTCATTCTGAAAAAAAGGTAAACAACACATTTGACTACTATTTTCTTACAAATTGATTCTTTTGAAACTTGTTTAATGATTCTTTATCATCCTACGCTTGTAACATGTCGAAATATTTCAATTAAATACAAAAAAAATATCAAATCGAGTATAGCTTTAAAAATAATACTTGTGCAATTATGTAATTATAATAATTGAAAGGATCCACTTTAACCTCTTCGTGTTCTACAAATTATGCGATGTAATATCCTCAAATGGTGGTATTTTATATTTAATTCTCATTACATCAGGACTAGATTTGCACAGCTGGACGTGTTTTAATCTTAATTTGAGAATAAACCTAAAAGAATTGTACTATGTGTCTTAAGAACAGTCATGAAAGCCTAGGCTAAGGCTATAATACAGCTACAAGGTCACAGAGGCAAATTGGACCAAATTATTTAAAACAAAACCTTTAAAATATTTAAGAAAGTCAACTGTATCTAAACAATCAGACATTCCTCTTTTAGGATATCCAATAATTGTTTTGAGAACTTCCTTGGGACATGTTGTTATGGGACAAACTCCGTACAAACTCCTTATCCTAGTTTCTTTTGAATCTAAATACTGATTTGAACTCTTTAGTCGATAAATTGTGGGAACTTGAAGAGTTTACTTCTACCGGTCAGAGTAGACGAAATGGTAACAACTTGGATATCTCTTCTACTATCTTCAAGGAGAGTAGAAATTGATATGGGCCAAGACACAATCACCATCTCTATAAAAAGAGGCTGCCCCAAGGAGGAGTACTATCACCACTTTTATGGAGCCTCGCAGTAGATGAACTCTTGCGCGGTCTGACAAACCTCGGTATATCCTGTCATATATGCCAGAGGCAAGTTTGAACACACACTGTGTGAAGTAGTACAGAAAGGTCTAAAGTACACCAAAGAGTGGTGCAATAGAGTGGGACTCAAAATCAATTCCACCAAGACCAATATAATTGCTTTCACCAGCAAAAGGAAACTAAATCTAAGAAACGTCCAGCTAGAAGGGACAACAATAGAATGGAAAACAGAGGTAAGATACCTAGGCTTAACATTAGACAATAAACTACTCTGGAACCAACATGAAAGTAATAAGGAAGGCCACAAAAGCCTTGATGATATGCAAATCCTTTGCAGGGAAGAGTTGGGGATGTAAACCAAAAATACTGCATAAGATCTATACAGCTCTAGTGCGGCCAATAGTCACCTATGAAGCCGCTGTCTGGGGAGAAGGAGCTAATCTGAGGACAACGAGAGAAAACCTTTCAAAACTTTAAAGATTAGCATGTGTGTGTATCACAGGAGCAATGAGAACATGCCCGACGACGGCACTGGAAGCAATACTAAACCTTACACCTCTACATCTTCATGTAGGAAATGTTAGAAGAAGGACATTCCAGTGAAGGAAATGTAAGGAATATGCCTAAATCACTTCAACATAATCTAAACTGGGAACTACCCCAGGACAGAATGTCAAAAATACTTAACTTCACAAGAAATTTCACGGTAAAGTTAAGCAAAAAAAGTCAATGGGATCCCACAGTAATATCACAGATAGGAAGAACATAATCTTATGGTATACTGATGGGTCCAAAACTGAAAGAGGCACAGGGATAGGGATTTACGGACCTAGAACAAAGCACCTCCAGAGTTTAGGCTCACATCCTACCATTTTCCAAGCAGAAAATTGGAAAATGTGCGCAATTCAACATTGAAAAGAAATACTGCAAACAGAACATAACTATTATGTCTGACAGTCAAGCAGCAATTAAAGCACTTAACTCCAGCGTTATAACATCTAAATTAGTCTTGGAGTGTCTAGAAAGACTGAACGAACTGGGCATGAATAACACAGTTACACTTCTATGGCTCCCTGGACACTCGGGAATAGAAGGAAATGAAATGGCAAATACGCTTGCCAGAAGGGCAAGCACTAATGGGACTTGAACTATTCTGTGGCATAGCCTACAGTTCCATCCTCAATGAGCTCAGTGGCATTGAGAATATGGAAAAGATCGAACATTGGGACAACCTACCAGGGATAAGGCAGGCAAAAGTCTTGCTAGGTAGTTACAATCCCAAAAAGTCCATACAATGTCTTGGGCTGAGCAAAAATAACCTGAGAATTCTTACACAGGTATCTTAACGGGACACTATAAACTAAGAGGACACCTACATAAACTGGGGATTGAGGAAAAGGCAGAATACAGGTATTGTGAAATGGAGGAGGAAAACTGAATACACATACTCACAGCTACACTGAGAAAAATGGATTGAAGTCGACGTAATAAAATATTATGCAAACACTGTGAAATACTCTGCTTACAACTAATAAAATAGTGCGCATTACTCTAAATAGTGACAGGAATGTATATTTATTCTGCAGGGCATTAAACTTCATTGTGCAAGAAACCTCATCAAAACTTTATGTTCAAATGAGTAGTCCACTTGCAAAGTGTGCTAAGTTATCAATACTTTTGCAAAACTCTTTTTGTTCAATTTTAATTTTCAAATAAAATTATAACCATTTAACTGATATTTTATTTTTTGATCATAAAATAAAACAAAATAACTATAATTAAATATATGACAATCAACATATATATTTATTACTTAATTTTAGAAAAAAATATTTTAATTGATTTTCTTAAAGAAATGGTTGAACAGTATAGCGCACTTTGCAAGTGGACTACTCAAATGTCGTATCTTTTATCGTGCAAGAACTATTATGCATAGTAAAATTATGGATTTAACATCATAATTTACAGTGATCAAAGCACAATAAATTATGACGTCTTAAATTCACCATATAATATAGTTTTTTGCATAGAAAATTACGGTGCAAAGAGTTGCACCATAAAATTCGATGCAATGCATGTATATATTTAAAACTACGCAGAAAATTTTATAGTGACATTCCCGATTATTTGCATAATAAGTACATTAATCCTGAGGAACAATAAAATTTAGTGCGTATGCACGTTGAAGAATCGTGCCAGGTTGAAAAAATTATTGCTTAGCACAAAAATGTTTGAAAGTTCACTAAAATGTATTGTGCGTATGCACTAAACATTACGTGCATTTTGAGAATTCATAAAAAAATATGGTGCGTATGCATATAAACATTACATGCATGCAACAAATCGGGGGAATCCGGGGGGGAATCTGTCCCCGCGCGCGCCGACATCGACACCACCGCGCCGCCGGATCCAACCAAACACCACACACCATTCTGTGCTGTGACCTCCGCGCGTGTGTCGTTCAATACTTCTATATTAAATTTTGCTGTGTTGTGTTGTGTGAAATGGACGAGTTACTGAGAAAGTTATATTTAATTAAGTTTATGTTTAATCTAGATTAAGATTAACTTTCTTATGGAAAATAAATGTTTGTATGATTTTAAGATTTTTTAAATTACCTACATAGTACATATATACCTGCTCTAGACTCTGTGTGATTAGATTATAACTATGTGAATTTCAGCACTTTTTTCTGCACTGTACTGTGACATGTGTGGATATTTTTTAGGATTAGCAGCAAATATTTGCACGGTGTTTCTAAACGGTGAAATTATATTCATAATCAGATTAATCTTTGGACAGGTAGGTATCTTCAGTCAAAATTGATAGTCCAAACAAAAAAAAAAAAAATTTTACACAAAAAATCGGGCGTTTTTTTGACTCTCCTTAAACAAATCGTTCACTACGAGTATTTTTCGGTGAAGTCAAAAAAAACTACCAAATTTTTTTGTTTTACCTATCTTTTCTGACTGACACAGAATACCTCTCCGAACACTTTATTTGATTATACAGAGTGTAATGTAAGGGAAAGCTTTTCGAATTTTTAACAATGTCTTTAGTAGGCCATCATCCCAAACAACGTACAGCAAGAATTTTTTGTCGAAAACGAAAAAAAAAATCGACTCTCCACTCTCCATACAAATAAAACAAATCAGTTTGTATGAAGAGCCAAAAGTTTTTTTTTGTTTCCCACAAAAAAATCAGGACGATGATCTGAAGACATTGTTAAAGTTTTCGGAAAGTTGTCTCTTACACCCTTTATTTTTTATTTAATCGCCCGAAAATACCGTGTAGAGATTAAGTGCTGATCCTGAAAAATATCAATCCCGTCACGATATTAAATAGTGCGGAAAAAAATACTAGGGCACGTAAAAGGATCATGCCCAGCTAAAAAAGCACTATGAAATTTAGTGCAGTCGCATATAAAGATATGCTTCCAGCAGCAAATAATATCATGCGCAGGCACGATATATTATAGGGTACGACCTGGTACGCATCAAAAAGTAAAATGCAAAGGCACATAATAGGATTATGAATGCATTATAATATAAAATGCTGTCAATTACGTATTTTAAACAGTGCACTTTATATTTTCGTTCATTAGAGTTATACAATATGATGTCTTGACCTATATCTTATAGTGCGAGCAGCAAATAAGTTTGTGACGTCGCTAATTGGCGGAGGAACCATAATTTTATGTGCACCACGGCAGAATAACTTTATGTGTAGGCACGATTGTTGAAAAAAGTGTGCATGCACAATAGTTTATAGTGCCTCATTTTTCTCAGTGTAGGGATTGCAATCCGGTACAACCTTCAATCCGGCCGGATTCAGCCGGAATCACGAGAATTCCGCCGGATCCGACGGGATCCGGCCGGATCGGTATTTTGGGTGTTCAAAATAGCGCATATTTCTAACTTCATGGCATAATATGTGGAATAATCTACGGGGAAAATAGAAACGATTTTGTGCGAAAATCAACTCTTATTTATCTATAATTATCATCAGTCAGTTATTATATAATAATCAGTCTCAAAGATAACAAACAACAGTGAATTATTTATGGTTTAAATTAAGTTTAACGTTAAACCCGTTCATAAAACCTAAATTAAATCAACATCATATTCTTCTATAATCTAAATTAAAATTTTCAAAATCAACAGCTTATGGATACTATACCCATGCATTCATCACAGCACAGATCCCCTTTCTTGTTGGAAATACGCTCTTAGAAAACAAATTGTATTAATAGTATCGTCCTTTAGCCTACTTCGCAAGGAATTGCAAATATAACCAGCGGCCGAAAAAGCCCTTGAAGTTAAAAAATCATATATTAGAGACAAGTATTTTCCTCTATCTCTTTCAGTTTCATAAGCGCTTATTTCTTTCTTAAGTATTTTTTCATAATCTGATACTAGTGATACTCTCTTAAAATTTAACGGTTTGCGAAAGTTTTTTTTTTCTTGTAGAATTTTTTTTTCCAACTGTTCTTTTAGGGATAAGTTATCTGACACTAATCTCTCAGAATCAGAATCATCAGAAGCAGGTCGTACATCTTCAACTTCATTATTGTTTTTGATAACTTGGTTTAATATTTTTTTCATTTCTTGAAGCATCAAATTCTTTTTTGGCATAGGGAACGTATTATCAGATAGTCTCATGTCACTTTCGTATTTTTTTGGATTGTTTAAATAAATTAACATTCCTGTTATTACAGTACTACGTCATTCTTTAATCCTTTCACGCAACGCCTCAGCCAACTCAACACTTAAAATACTATTTTTTCCATCCAGCTTTTCGAAAACAAATTTTAATATCGTTTCAGCAGTTATAAGAGTCGCATCTCGTCTGCATAGTGCCTCCACAGCCAATTTAAATGGCTGCAAACAATCAATCAAATCTTTCATCGTTGACCATTCTTCATCAGTGAATTTTATGTCCGACTGTATGTCAATCAAAGATTTATCTATGCAAACTTTTAAATCGTAGAACTTTTCAATTATATCAAGAAGACTGTTCCAGCGGGTACGGCAGTCTAGAATTAAACTCAGTTCTTTACCTTTTAACTCTATGATGTACTACTGAAGGAAAGTGTCATTTTTGATAGGAGATCACTGTATTTAGTTACTATTTCAATGTCTGGAAGATCAGGATAGTTCATGTTCATTATTACCGCCATGTCTGCAGTATCTTCACTTGAATCATCAGGGTCTTCATCGTCGTCCGATTCGTTGAAACGTGAGTCTATGGTTTCTTCTAACACGAGATTATGTTTTTTTCAATGCTAATTCTATAGCGAAACGGCCGTCATTGCATTTAAAACGTAGTTTACGAATAAATAGTGAAAGTTTAATTCAACCTTTTAGTTGTTTACTGTTCTTAAAGGGATAGTACATAGAGTCGTGCAAGATCAGGCCCCAATGAGCTGTGAAAAAGGTACTGACCTGGAAATGTTATGTTGTTTTGTAGGAAGAGCAAACCTTAACTCAATGTTTGTGTTCTCTATTCAATTAAATAATTTGTTGTATTTGTTATATTTATATAAAAAGAATAAACATTTTTTACCACGTACAAAGTGTTTCGACTGCAACCTTCAGATACAGATCTTTTTCCCATTATATTTTTAATTTTCACACAACTTTAAGAAATTCTGCGTTTAGCATAAACTTGTTTTGTAACTAAATATATATAAATTTTATGGGTTGTCATACATACAACAATAATTGACTGAAAGTATTAAATGAATTATATTTTCAAAGATTCTGTTTCAATTCTATAAAAATTTATCCATGATTTTATCAGCATTTGGTTTATTTATCTTTGGGAATCGTCTGTTGGATCAGATTATGTAAGGTGTGTGCTGCTACTCGCTTCTTTACCACCTCGATCTTCTCCATATACAGGATGTACCAACCTTACGACAAAGTTCGGTATATGGGTTGTTTTAGATGATATCAAAAAATGTTATTCATATTTTTAAAATTACCTTAAACTATATAGTGTTAAATAACTCCGTTACAGACCCAACATATGATTTTTTTAAATGGGAACCCCTGTATGTTATACCGATTTCGGACTGCTCACATTTTTTTGAAGCTTTTGATATAAGGTTTTAATACGTTATACAGAGTCCTTTAGAAGTTATGGACACGTTTGTGTGAAAATCGTAGGTAAATCAACGCTCTGTATCTTATTGTACGTTGAAGAAAAAATAAGTATTTTGCCTAACAAAGTTTCGTAATATGATACAATATCACCGTATTCTACTAAATATTAATTATTTTCCCTTTTGTATACAGGGTGGACGATAACTCGTACCTTTCATTTTCTCTCTTCTTTCAAATGGAACAACACTCTGTATAGTTTAAGGTAATTTTAAAAATATGAACCCTAAAGACATCTACTAATTTTGTTAATAACATTTTTTGATATCTTTTAAAATAACCCATATACCGAACTTTGTCATAAGGTTGGTACACCCTGTATATTTAGTTGTTTATCGCTATCCCCTCGTATTCCATGCCCGTTTTGGTACATCTAATGTTTGTTGTCATTACGTAAGCTGAAAACTATTTAGATTTGCAGTTAATAACTTTCTTAGTGACTTCTTCTTCTTGTGCGAGATCGTTGTATAAGAGGACATTTCAAGAGAGGTTCACATTAAAATTTCTCTTTGTACTTTTGTTTATTTATATATTTGACTGATGACGGTGATTGTTTAAAAATATCTTAACATGTGCGAACGCTAATCATTGTTTTTTATAGTACTACATAGCGAAAATGAAAATCCTGATTATTACATGAAGATTGTACAGTTTTCCGTGTTTACTGTGTCATTTATCTTTTCCTGGTATCGATATTATCACGTATAATCTTTACAAAACATAAAAACAGCAATCGATTTGCCTCTAAAAGTATAATTGGTCGAGTTATTAAAATAGTTCTTCGGTCAGAAATTTGATTAGGGTTAAAAATATTCAAAATTTTTAAAGTTTACGCTGTAGGATACGGATTTATTGCCAAAATTATAAAAAATGGTTATAATTTCAGTTTTAAACAACTTATTTTTATAAGGAATGTTTTTATTTGGAATCCAAATCGATTTTAGTGATTAATTTAAAAAATATTAATATAGGTATCCCTAAAAAGAAGGGTTTGGTTTTAAATGGCTGTTTGGGCTAATCCGGAAAAATAGTTTTTTATGTAAAAACTTTAACAAATTATACATTTTCTCAAAGGGAAAGAGTTCGTCTTTCAGATAGAATAAAAATATATAGGGTGTTCCATTAAAAAAATCGACGATATTTGCATTTAAAAAACACCTTTTTTTTAAAACACCCTATATAAGATTTTACTAATTAATCATGTATACTGAAAAAAACTTTATGTAAAAAGAAATTGTTCCTCGAAAACCGCACCTCTCTATGGTTTGTAAGTTCCGATATATTTGCAGTTAAAATGGGTCAGAAACTTCTGGGACACCCGGTATGTTAATTAACGTGTAGGAGAATTATTAAAAAAACTGTTTAATGCAAGAATTAACTAATCGACTGACAAAAAACTTACATTAAATAGATTATTGACAAGTTTAATACTAATATTGTGTGTCTAAAAGGGCCGAATATTTAGTATCATTTAACTCCAAAATGTAAGAATATAATGTTTGACATTTGTAACAATCTAAATTAGTAAAATAAATGTTTGACGTGGCAATTGCGCAGTTTTCATCACAGACACAAAGATGGTTGTATAGTTACGGTCCGTATGCACCAACAGTCGGTTCTAATTCAACCCACGTCAGAAACTGTAAAATTGATAAGCACCAATCCAATCTTCTGTTTCATGCTTCAATAATTTCCACTCTTTCTTTTTCCGAAAAAATTTATAATTGTGGTGTGCTATACTCACAGGACACCAATAGTGTAGTGGCTACACTATATTGGTTCACGAACGGGTTTGCTGGAAAATGTCAAAAAATTGCTATAATGTTGGTGCATACAAAGTTTAATATCGTTGGCTGAAATCATCGGTTAGAGGCCAACCGGTAATTTTTCAGCCAATGATTTGTACGATCGTTGCTGCATACTGGCCTCAGCAAGTAAGTAGATAGTTAGACAACACATCAGCCTTCCTCGATATTGAAGGAGCTTTTAATAATGCCCTACCCCAATCACTCTACGACCCAATCACTCTACGACTCAATCTACGGTAGAGGAATTAGCAGAATAATATGCAACTGGATCAAAAACATGCTTGAAAATCGATACATAATGTCCTCACTGCAGGGAGAATCGGTCAGGTTTAGGGCGGCTAGGGGATGTCCGCAGTGGGGGTTCTTTCTCCCCTTCTGTGGTCTCTCCTGGTTGACTCCCTTCTGAACAACCTCTCTTTGCGGGGGGTGGATTTTCAGTGCTATGCAGACGATCTGGTTATAATAGTTAGAGGCAAATTTGAACAGGTTATCTCGGAGATCCCTCAGGATGCCCTAAATATGGTTAACAGTTGGTGTGAGGTGGAACAGTTGTCTGTTAACCTCCGCAAGACTGTTATTGTTCCTTTTACAAAAAGGAGAAAGCTAACTAAGCTTCGCCAACCAATTATATCTGGCGAAACGATTCACTTTGCGACGGAGGTAAAATATCTGGGGATCATCTTGGATAGTAAACTTACCTGGAACGCCCATGTGGAAAGTACAATAAATAATGCCAGGACTTCCCTGTGGAATCTCAGGAGAATCTGCGGCAAATCTTGGGGAACGAGCCCCAAACAGATTTACTGGATTTATCAAACAGTGATAAAACCAATGTTCACGTATGGCTCGGTGGCCAAGGGACTTCAGAAATCCACCAGAGCAAGATTGTCTGGACTTCAGCGACTAGCATGCGTGGCCATTACGGGGGCAATGTCCACTACCCCGACAGCGGCAATGGAGATCATCCTGGATATAACCCCACTCCATTTACTATTGGAGAAGGAGGCCAGGATGGTATCCTATAGGCTGCTGTCGGTGGATAGTCAAGTAAAAGGGGAGAGACCCTGGGACCACTCGGGCCTGATGCGTGCATTTAAAGATCACCACACGCTTGGGATGGTCTCAGATATCCTAGCCATCCGGACGCACGTAGAACAGTCCTTTAAAGTCCTCTTTCCGAAGAGAGACGAATGGGAAAAGGGGATCATCTCTTTCTCTGGGACGGACTACGTCTACGGACTATACAGTGATGGCTCCAAAACTCCAGAAGGTGTTGGAGCAGGAGTGTATGGTAGCAAACCGAGGGTTGAAATCGCAGTAAACCTCGGCTCATATGCTACCATCTTTCAGGCAGAGGTTTTCGCCATTGAATTGTGTGCAAGAGAGCTGATAAATCACCCTCTTGTAAACAAAAACATACATATTGTATCAGATAGCCAGGCAGCTCTTAAGGCACTGAGCTCTAACCGGCTTAATTCAAAGTTGGTATGGAACTGTATTAACATTAAAACATCTTGGTCTTCCAACAACAGGGTAACTTTGCTCTGGGCACCAGGACATAGCGGAGAGGTGGGTAACGAAAAAGCCGACACTCTTGCCAAAAAAGGAGCAGAGTCTAGATTTATAGGCCCTGAACCATTCTTTGGCATTACCAAAAGTACTGCCAAAGTCGTCTACAATTGGTTTTGCAAAGCCAAAAATAAAGCAATTCCAATATCTGGGCCGCTACTTAAAAAAAAAGCACTCGAGGCCGCAAGCAGTTTGAAGATGGAAAATTTTGCAGCATCAAATGGATGGTTGGAAAGTTTCTGCAAGCGTCATAATTCATAATATAACGTTTAAATCAATTTGTGGTGAGTCTGCAGAGGTTAATTGTTAATTTGGACGACATAGAGGATTGGAAAACCAAGTTACCATTGATATTAAGGAATTATTCTCCACGAGATGTACACAATGCTGACGAAACAGGACTATATTACCGAGCCATGCCTAACAAGACATTTGCATTAAAAAATCAAAAATGTGCAGGGAAGAAGGCAGCAAAACAACGTTTGGCTATTTTGCTATGTGCAGATATGGAAGGTGAGAAAGAAGATCCATTAGTAATTGGAAAAAGTAAAAATCCACGCTGTTCTAAGAGTTGTCATGTTCATAAATTACCCTTAGAATGGGTTTCTAACAAAAAGGCTTGGATGACAACAGAAATTATGACAAGATGGCTGCATAAATTTGACAATAGAATGAAAAAACAGAACATAAAAGTGCTTCTTTTCCTGGATAATGCCACGTTACATCCTAAAGTTCCATTAGAAAATGTTAAAATAATCTTCCTGCCACCCAACACATCACATTGCCAGCCCTTAGATCAAGGAATAATTCAGAATTTCAAATTGATTTACCGAAATTTTTTCAATAGAAGACTTCTAGCGTTTATTGACAGTGGATGTGATTTCGAGAATTGCGAAAAAACATAAATTTATCCAATGCACTTATCTGGATTACAGTTGCTTGGAGAAAAGTGTTTCCTGCTACAGTTAAGAAATGTTTTTCTAAAGCCGGCTTCTCCAATATTATTCAAGACGATCCACATTTTGATGATCAGGATAATATACCCCTTGTCCATCTTTTCCCTACAGTCCGTAACGAAATTTTAGATTTGGATGAATTTGCTTCCTTTGACGATGATATACCTACAGAGAGTCCTAAGTTCAGTATTACGGACATTATTGAAGAACTGTTCGATAATGATGAAAAAGACAATTCTGACAATACTGATGTGGACGAAATTGAAAAACCAAATTCCACTTTATCTAAAATGAGCGAAGTGTGTGAAAAATTGAGGGACGTAGAAAATTATTTATTGTGCAAAATTAATGGTGGAATATTTATGGATTTGTCTCGAATTTTACTGAAATCTATAATAGGTAAAAATTTTATGGACATCGGTCATTATCCCAAAAACCGATTCCCTCCTTTGAATTCTTGGAAAAAATGCTTAAACTACAGTTATGAAAATATTTCATTGGAATCCAAAGCGAGTTAAGGCTGCTAATGTCATTAAATTGGAGAAAATTATTATACCAGGCAATTTTACACCCCGAAAACTTGGTTTGACTGATTATTAAAAGTATTCAATATATACATTTGAAGCAAAATTAAAAATAGTCAAAATTAATTCAAAAATGTGTGTTTGAACCCCTCGAGGAAGATTTTATACCGGATAATGTAGCGCCACTGCTTCTTTTATTTTAACATTTTATGTTTCTTCAGTTTTGACGATCTCCGTTTGGTGCATACATCAAAAAATCAACAAAAAAAATCACACAGTCATAATTACATTGTAACCTTTTTGTAATTCACACTAAACTCGGTCAAGTTCGCTATTATTAAATGCAACATGTAAGTTGATAATTTGCATAAAGAGTAAAAGAGTAGAAAACATCCCAATTTATTTATATGCAACATTAAAACTAAACAAAAAAAAAATAGAATGTAGAATCTCTAATCTGTATAACGAAAGTAGGTATGCTATTATGAAACTCACGAAAATCTGCAATAATTATATTGTTTTGATTGTTGTAATGTGACCACAAAAATAATGGTACCTTTTCCGTGTGTCAGTGTGAGTACACGAGGATCGTTTTTTTTTAGGTTAGGTTATGTAAGGTGATCTGTAACATCAACTAAACCAAAACTAATTTAAGATTAAATTTAAAATAAGAATATTCAGTTGTTCATGCAAAATAAATTAAGAAAATTAATAAACTGACTGGACATGCGCGTTTCGTTCAATAATTTATAGTATGTCAGAAGTCAAAACAAGACTAGTTAACCTCAAATTATTTTTTAGTTTATTTGGGGGTTTTGTCTAAATCATAATATTTACTGTTATAGTAATGAAGATATTGTATTAAAATAATGTAAAATTGTTGCTTTCTTATTAAACAATGATTCAAGAAGATTCGTTATCAGCGGCGAGAAGTATGGGTCACATATCTAAGTGTAAAATAATTCAAGCAAACAAAGAAGACTTGCTAAAGAAGATTCAAGATCAAACCTGTACCATTATTGAAACAGATTGTAAAAAGTCCTATGAAACTACTAATCGTCATGGTGAAGATTTAAAATGCCCAGATAAAAATGCTTCACATAAAAGTAATATTGGTCAACAACCATCATCTTCATTTAGTGAGAAATTTAGCATTATAGATTTGCCATGTTGGGTCCTAAACACGTTAAGATCTTAGCTAGTTTTTTACCCAGCATGTTTGTTTTGCCTTAGCTGGAATCTTGTGTGGAATGTACGTATGCGAATGGAAACATGTGTTACAATATTTTTTAGTGTTTTTAGAAACGATTCTTTTATTAAGAACATTGAAAAAATCAAATTTTTTTACAAAACTTCCACTTTACGAGGGTTGTCTTCTATATTTAGAGATTTGACAACCGCTGGTGTTGCAATCTGGCTTAGAACATAAAATAGTAAGGAAGGAGTTTGTGTTATATCTACAATGTTAAAATCTGGCGACGGAAGTCGGCCATATTGGATAACCATTTATGACTCATACTTTGTTTACAAGTTAAAAAAAATTAGGTTTCTGTTAAAAATTTGGATAAATTATTTATTGGTAAGTAGCTATTATTATAATAAATATACATTATATATAAGTAAACTATATTTTTATGTTTAAATTAAATTAATACTTTGTATTGATCCCTAACCTATCTACTTAAATTGACATAGGCGTATCAATAATGGAAAGAGGATATTTTATTTTAATTATCATTAATTTACAATTTTTTGGTTAATCTCATAACTGTATATGTCAATTATTTTTATGTCTATGGAGTATTCCAAAGCAACGTTGTACAATAAATGTATTTGTGTATTAATTAACACATTATTACATTCACAGTTTCCCACGGGATGAAAATATTAGACGGAAATGGTTAAATATTGTGGATAAAAATAACTGGAGTCCAGGTAAGAATAGCTTTTTAGGCTCACAACATTTTACAGAACAATAATTTGATAGAATTTCTTCAGTAATTGTTTTACTAGTACCAAATGCTACACCTACAATTAAAATCGAAAGAATGAAATATGTAAGTAATTATTACATCCACAAATTGCTTTAATACATTGACCAAATCTATATTTTTTCTCAAATCTATTTACAGATATTTTACTTAAACATATATTTCACTAATATATACCTTTTCTATGCAGGTAAGTACTAACGACCCTTATGTTGAAGAGATAATAACTACTAGCAGTAAAACTATTTCACCAGTTCCTGTTCCTGAAACTCTACCATCTACATCTGAAAGTTCTCGTACAAAACAACTTATAAAAAGCATCTGTGTAGTATATTTAAAAACAAAAATTTATTATATATGTAAAAGTAAAATAAATAATGTAGAAAAAACTAGACAAAAAATTCAATTTAAGGGCCAATAGTGGTAGAATGAAAAATTTTAATAAAAATTGTGTAGTATATAACTGGTTTTATTTCCTTAAATCTAGTACCCCCATTTCAAGCAATGTTATACTATTTTTTTCCTCTACTTTCCTTATTAAAATGGTTATTTTAGTATATAATGATTAGTGTCCATATTGAATAATAATAGGTATGTTTCAATAAGGACATTATTTTTGTACAAATAAAAATATAGGACGCCACTGTTAAAAAGTAACTTCCGGTAGCCATCTTGGATAACCATCCCGGTCACCTGTCCTTGAACGAGCAATCCTTCCTTACTATTTTATGTTCTAAGCAATCTGGCAACTGACAGCTCTATCGTAAAGTTGGACATTTTTGAGGTTATACGTACTGAATTAAATCGTGAACATTTTCGTGCGATTATTTTTTACAACTTTCCACGTGGATTAACTCAGCAACAATGCATGGATGAACTTAATTCAATTTCAATTTTTGCCGATGAAGCTCCATCAAGGACCAGTGTTTATTGATAGTATTGTGAATTCAATCGTGGCCGTAGTTCACTCCAAGACGAATTTCGTACAGGTCGTCCAATATCAGTTGTTGTTCCGAAAATTATTGATCCTGTGCGCGAACTGATATTGCAAGATCGTCAAATGACCTATCGTGAGATTGAGACAACCTTAGGACCAGCTTAGTTGGACCAGCATAAATTTAATGTTGCATAAATATTTGACGGTCAAAAAAATTGGTTCGCGTTGGATCCCACACAATTTGTCAATTCCAATCCAACAAAAGTTGTTTGCGCACGAAGCAATTCCAAGCAAATGGTCGACTGTTTTTTTTCGGAAAAACTGGACATGTCGCAACCGTACCACTAGAATAACACAGAACAGTAAATTCTGAGTGGTACACAACCATTTGTTTGCCAGTTGTCTTCCAAGAAATCAGGAAAACCAACCGCCGAAGACGGATCACTCTTCACCACGACAAAGCGAGCTCCCACACATCGGCTGAAACAACTGGATTTTGGAGCACCCAAAACATCGATTTGATGAGTCATCCGCCGTATAGTCCTGACTTGGCTTTACGTCGAATCCATGTTAAAAATTAATTTTTTAATTGAAAGTCGGACTTTTATTTTAGTTTTAATTTAAATCTTTATTTCTTGGTTTCTTGCTTGAACATCTAAATTACATTACATGGTTTTATGTACGTATAGAGATTGTCAAAATTGGATACAGGGAGTTTAAAAGCTTCTAATACTTATATTTTATTACAGAGTGGTCCTTAAGAAATTGTACATGGAAATATTGCAGATTGTTCCCTTTAAAATATTTCTATTTGGATAGTAGGTACAAAAAAATACTGAATTAAGAGCATACAGTAGTAGTTTTTTGTTAGTGTCTATTTTAACTTACATCAACTCGCTATCTACTTAGTTTTTTGTTTTAAATAGTTTCTATTTGTTTCTTTCATTTTTGTATTTACAGTTTTTTTAGAATAATTTATAATTTTGGCGTATTTCGAATTATAGAATTTAATTATTTCTGTTCATAAATTCCGATATTCTGCATCGTTTAGTACCTTGTGGCAACATCGTACAAAATAAGAGCGAATTCTTAGTTGTCGTGCATAGTCTGTTTTACAAATACATATACAGGGTGAGTCATAACTATTGGGACAGGTTATTTGGACCAAAATATGGCTATTGGGCCAAATATGCCTTAATATAATGTTGCTGAGAAAAAAGATACAGGGTGTTAAAGTTAATTTTTGTTTTTCGTTTTTTGCTAATAGTTTCCCTATATATTTATAAATTGATATCAAAATTGGCATAATAGTATTTTATTTACAATTCCTCTATCAAATACCAAACTAATAAACAAAGTTGCAACTAACGTAAGGTTTCCGTTTTGACGATAAATCAAAACTAAACACACTTTATTTTTTTTATAAAGGATTTTCGGACGTTAAAAAAAATGTTATTCTGTCCCCTTATAAGATTAGCTGCATTTTGAATGTATCTCCAAAGTTCGTCTCGTGTATTAATTTCATTGGCATAAACTAAGGACTTCATATGTCCCCAAAAATAAAAATCTAGCGGGTTGTACTCAGGACTTCTTGGTGGCCATTGAAAATCACTGCCTTTGCCAATGATGATTTCTAACAGCTAATGAAAAATGAGGTGGCGCTCCATCCTGCATAAACCACATTTTTCTTCTTACATCCAGTGACAGATCATCTAAAATATCACTAAGAGTATTTTCCAAAAAGAATAAATAAGAATCTCCATTTACATTCGGAGGAGGAAGAACATAAGGCCCTAGTAGTTGGTTGCCTATAATGCCACACCAAATATTCAATTTAAACTTATGCTGAAAATGTCTAGCTTTAATAGCATGCGGGTTTTCTTCTTCCCAATAATGACTATTTCGCCAATTAAAAACCCCTCGTCTGGTAAAAGTTGCTTCGTCGGTGAACATAATATTCTTAATAAAGTGTCTGTCATTGCGATGTTTATTCAGAATACGATGGCAAAACTGTAACCGTCGTGGAAGATCTGTTGGAAGTAAATTTTGAACAGGAGTGAAGTGATAAGGATGGAGGTTCTCTTTTTTTAGAATTATAATTATAGACGACTGACTTACTCCTGTTGCTGCTGATAGATGTCGTGAACTTATTTCAGGATTTTCATCTACTCGAACCAAAAGTTCATCTTCTTGATTAGGTGTGATTTGTTTCGGTCGACCATTTTTAGTGTGAAATGACCTAGTTTCACCTAAACTACTATATAATCTTGCAAAAGTTTTGTGATTTGGTTGCCTTCTGTTTGCGTATAACATTCCATACCTTCTGGCTGCCGAGCGACTGCAAAAATTTTCTTGTGCGTATACGCAAATCATATTTCGCATTTCTTCATTAGTAAAATGATTGTGACGAGGCATTTCAATCAAAAAAAGTAATGATTACTTTTAAAAAATGCAACATTACACTACACTGTCACATCAAAAATAATTTACTCTGAACAAATGACATTTACCAACAACAATTATCTGACAGTCCAAAGCATACTTTTCATAAATGAATTAATATTTGAAATCCTTTTTTAAGACTCTAAGCAGTTCGACTGCGTTTTTATCGAAAACGGTTGAAATTATCATGTTTAAACAAGAGTACCAATTTTACGTACAAATGATGTTTACGTCATATTTTCTAATAAAAATTACTAAAAAATTTCATCAGAAAAAGTTTAAACTCAATTTGATCATTAGGAATGATCCACGTGGCGCCCTCTATGACAAAACGTAAAATTGTAAATAAAATACTATTTCTTGTCTAAGATTATGCCTCTGTGCCAATTTTGATATCAATTTATAAATATACAGGGAAACTATTAGCAAAAAACGAAAAACAAAAATTAACTTTAACACCCTGTATCTTTTTTCTCAGCAACATTATATTAAGGCATATTTGGCCCAATAGCCATATTTTGGTCCAAATAACCTGTCCTTAGTCTATGTCCCAATAGTTATGACTCACCCTGTATAAAAAATAACTACAATATAGCTTTTTATTTAATTTGTTTCTTTTTATTATACAACTATTAATATTTTTGTGTTTTGAAACGTTTTTCTCTACATTTCTTTTTTTTTTATTATTTAAATAACTTTGGAAATATGGCAGATATGTCAATATTTCAGGTTTTTTTATTAACTTTTAATTAATTCACAATTTTAGGTTTTAACAAAATCCCTAGCTATCTCTTAAAAATCAGACACCTGTTTTTATCACTATTTTTAGGGCTCTGTAAAAATTATAAATATTGGAGAGTTGCGGTAGTTGGGACTTTGTTTTAGTAAATTTAATGACCTATCCGACTATATCTGTAATAAAACATTACGGTGGTCGGTTATATGTAGCTGGCTTGTTTTTAAAGACCACTAATTTTCCTTGACACCGATATATTTTCCGACAGTATAATGATAAAAACTGTTTAAGTGTCCTTCATCATTTCCGAAAATTAGGAACAGTTATTCTGAGACACCCTGTATAAATCACTCTACCGATTTTGGTGTTTTTGGTGGAATTAACAAGAAAGATGATTGCATTGTCCAGTTTTATCGAGTCAGAGGTTGCAGATGTTTTAAGCGGTACCATATTCGAGGTACACACCAAGATGAGATTCCCATTTTTGATTTTCCAAATAGGTACGCGATGACATGCGTAACCTTAAATGTACAAAAATCACTCTTTTTATGCTAATTTTAAAACAAAGTTCTCTCGAATAAGACCATCAATCTTTATAATTTCCTAGAGCAAAGTAATTATGAAACTATTTCGAGCCTAAATACTAAATACAACATCTGCGAGAACATTTCGAAACTATTATAACATTCACTTTAGCTTATGCATCCTATTTATGTTTATAATTTTTTTTTTTGAAAGTGCAGAAGATGCTTTTATGTTTACACTCTCGTCGCAATTCAACGATGAAACACTAATTTTTGATTAACATCTCGATCGGTGATTGTACGGCAAACAATTACGGAATTGTAATGTGATTAGATGCGTTAAGATGTTTATCAGTTTGAAGTTTAAACTTTTTTTCTTCTAATTTACATATGCGCGTCTTCCTGAAAGGTGTCATCACAAGTTTACAGTCCTTGACAATCTAAAATTGTAAATAAATCGGTCTAAATCCATAAAAGAAGATTTATTGTCGAGTTATTGTTTTAAAAAAAAGCTCAGAACATTGTAAGTTGTTCTAAATGAGATCTAGGTCACTTTTAGCGATTAAAGAGGCCAGATTGGTGAGCTAGGGTATTCCAAAAAAATCTCATATCACTTTTAGGACTCTAACAAGACAGATTGCTGAGCTAGTGTTGCTTAAAAATGAGTCAGAGCAGCTCAAGGTATTCTAAATGAAATCTAGGTCATTTTTAGTGATTAAAGAGGACAGATTAGTGAGCTAGTATTGTTGAAAATGACTTGGAGTGTTTTAGGGTATTCCAAAAAGTCCCCGATCACTTTTAGGACTCAGATTGCTGAGCTAGTATTTCTTAAAAGGAAGTCAGAGCAGTTATAGGTGTTCTAAATGAGATCTAGGTCGCTTCTAGTAATTTAATAGGTCAGGTTGGTACGCTAGTATTGTTTAAAAGGTACTTAGAGTATTTTAGGGTGTTCCAAAAAAGTCTCACATCACTTTTAGGGCTATAACAAGTCAGAATGCAGAGCTAGTCTTGCTTAAAATGGACTCTGAGCAGCTCAAAATATTCTAAATGAAATCTCAGTAATTTTGAGTGATTAAAGAGGACCGATTTGGTGAGCTATTATTGTTTAAAATTACTTAGAGTGTTTTTGGGTATTCCAAAAAAAGTCTCATACCACTTTTAAGCTACTAAAAGGTTGAATTAACTTCCACTATTTATTCTATAAATACTTTAAATGCAATGACAGCCGTTTCGCTATCGGAATAGCATCGTCAGATTGACATATTGACGATGCTATTCCGATAGCGAAACGGCTGTCATTGCATTTAAAGTATTTATAGAATAAATAGTGGAAGTTAATTCAACCTTTTAGTTGTTTATTGTTCTGAATAAGATGAACTTTCACACAGTAAGGGTTAGTACCATAAAAAACTTTTAAGCTTCTAACAAGTCAGATTGCTGAGCTAGTGTTGCTCAAAAAGGACCTCAGAGCAGCTCAAGATATTCTAAATGAAATCTAGGTCATTTTTAGTGATTAAAGAGGACAGATTAGTGAGCTAGTATTGTTGAAAAGGTACTTAGAGTGTTTTAGGGTATTCCAAAAAGTCCTCGATCACTTTTAGAACTCAGATTGCTGAGCTAGTATTTCTTAAAAGTCAGAGCAGTTATAGGTAGTCAGATTGCTGAGCTAGCTCAAGGTATTCTACATGAAATCTAGGCCATTTTTGGTGATTTAAAAGGCCAGTTGGTGATCTAATATTGTTCATAAAGTACTAAGATTATAGATAAGATATACCAAAAAAGTCTCATATTACTGTTAGGACTCTGAGAGTTGAGAGCTTTGGTGGGTCAAAGATTGAGCATTTTACTGGATTCTAACAACTCAGATAACATTTACAATGGAACAAACAGATTTTGCAACGAAGAAAATTAAATGAAGCATCACCACATTACTGGAGCTCTTCAATATCAACATAGATGTAAAAATATTCTTATAATTGTGACTAGATATCACATGTAAAAGAAAGTATAATTCTTTAGACTCCAGTTGTTACCAATCAAGTATTGAAGGATGGCATTCAAATATTCCGTATCCGTATTTAATTATTGTCACTAGTTGCCAAATGTTGTAATAATAACTTGTAATCATTAATTAGCTTAAGCAACTCAACTGACACGTTTTAATTAATCTATTGGGGATTCATTACTCAAGTTTAAATCGAAACGTTTTGTTTAAAATCCAATGTAATTTTCCTAATAGTTTTATTGCAACCGAAACTGATAATTGTCCGGTAATCATTCTGATAACTGTGTATTTAAGCAATACTCTAGACTGGTTTTCTGCTGGAGGAACAGTTTGAAATAATGTTTAGACTTCCCCTCGTATCATAGTCGTTATTATGTAAATGTTTTCGAATAATATACCTACCGAAAAATTCCCTCACTAAAGTAGTCATGATTTCGACGTTACTTTCTCTGCTCATTGTTTATTATCTATTTAAGTTTTATTATATTTTCTATTACTCAATTCTTTTCGTTCGTCTGCCGCGTTTTTATTCTAATTGATATTCGAATTAAATTCCGCGAATTTAATCTCGATTTCGAAATTTTAATTCGTCTGTAGTATCAAATCCTAATCGAGCTATCGTCCGCCAAACTGTGAATCAATTTGTCAATCGTGTAGACGAGTGCAGGCAGAGTAGTCCATTGAAATGTTACATTTTTTAGAGGAGGCAATTTTATTTTTGCCGCCATCTTGGAAAAAGGGGTGAGAACACTTTTTTCGCGATATCTCGGAAATTTTGTTTCTTACAAAAAATGTGCAAGTCAGAATTTGTAGCAAATTGTTTTGCCTACAATGTGTTACAATATGTTTTTCTACAAACGTGTTAAAAATGCCAATTTTAGCACTCCATAGAAGCCTTAAAAATGTCACTTTAAGGCATGTTTATGACAAAAGTGAATTGTCAGATTTTGAAAGCAAACGTCAAAATATTGTAACGGGTGACAGATGTGTGACGGATGAATGTGACGGATGATTGTGACAGATGCGAGAGGAATGCATGTATTTTGATGTAGCTGCTTGTCATAAAGGGTGGAGTCCGTGAATGAGGAAGAAGATTTTGACAATAACTTGACATGATATATAATTATTTTAGGTTGGCAGTTATTCGGGAACATTCTAGTATTATTTGGATTTTAGTAAATAGTTGTTTCGAGAAAAATCGAGATGTCAAGTATTTTGGTATATAAAGCGGGTCATTCACGTTAGAGAGTTAGTGTTCGTTCAGCTTTTGTAAAGTTTAACAGTAAAAAGTGACAGTTAGACATTCCAGGAACTCTTCTGCTGCTGTCGGATAAGCAAATCGAACCATTCTAGCTACCTCTGCCTCAAACTCCTGGATAGATTCTCCACTCTTCTGTTTACGGTTCTTCAGCTGTTTTGGGGTATCGTTGGAGCTGCACGCAGATCAGGGAAGAAATTTTGAAAGCAAACTATTTCAAGAAGTCTGCAAACGATTAGGTATCCATAAAACTAGAACTACAGCGATGCATCCACAGTCTGATGGAATGGTTGAACGAATGAACCGAACCATTGCAAATTATTTATCGAAAGTGGTCTCAGAACATCAGAAAGATTGGGATAAACATATTCCGCTATTTTAAATGGCTATCCGATCGGCTGTCAATGAATCTACGGGTCAGACATCCGCGAAAGTCCTCTTTGGTAGGGAAAGTAGATTACCTTGCGACTTGATATATGGGAGCAAAACTGGTGAAATAGCGACCGGTGAAGAATACGTCGCAGATCTTCTATAGAAGATCGAAAATATTCATGAACTGGTGCGCCACAAACTACAACTCTCCAGTGACCGGATGAAAAGGTACTACGACTCACGAGCAACAGGAAACACTTATGAACCTGGGGAATTGGTCTGGCTCTATAATCCTCGACGGAAACGGGGTGTGTGTCCAAAACTTCAAAAGAAGTGGGAAGGTCCATATTTGATTAAAAAGAGAATCAATGATGTGATCTATCTGATTGTTAGAGTCCCCAAAGGAAAACCCGTCGTAGTCCATCATGATAGGTTGGCGTTATATCAGGGTGACCACAGTAGGGAGGTACAGCAACTTCGGGTAGAGGGTTCGACCAGTTCCGAAGATGACCCTGAAGTCTACTCCGGAGAGTTATCACATTCCGGGAGGAATGAACCTAAGGAGGGGGCAGTGTAACGGGTGACAGATGTGTGACGGATGAATGTGACGGATGATTGTGACAGATGCGAGAGGAATGCATGTATTTGATGTAGCTGCTTGTCATAAAGGGTGGAGTCCGTGAATGAGGAAGAAGATTTTGACAATAACTTGACATGATATATAATTATTTTAGGTTGGCAGTTATTCGGGAACATTCTAGTCACGAATACATATAACAAGGATGTGAAACTCGAGTGGAGAGGGTAGCAGGAGAAAAGGCGCCTATCTGGGCAGGGTTAAATTCTCGGTCGTTGCGTACTCCGTACTGCGCAACAGGCTGCCTTTTTCTTTGTGCGAGCGAGATAACCAACCGCATGTGTTTTCGAATAGTTATGATCGTATGAAGTTTGAACTGATGCGCAGTACAAAGTACGCAACGACTGTGGACTAGACTCCGCCCAGATAGGAGCCGTAAATTCAGCCACGGGCGCTTATAGCTCGGCATAGGAGTTTCACATCCTTATTATATGTATTCGTGATTCTAGTATTATTTGGATTTTAGTAAATAGTTGTTTCGAGAAAAATCGAGATGTCAAGTATTTTGGTATATAAAGCGGGTCATTCACGTTAGAGAGTTAGTGTTCGTTCAGCTGTTGTAAAGTTTAACAGTAAAAAGTGACAGTTAGACATTCCAGGAACTCTTCTGCTGCTGTCGGATAAGCAAATCGACCCATTCTAGCTACCTCTGCCTCAAACTCCTGGATAGATTCTCCACATTTTATTTATTAACATATAGTGTAAGCAAGTTAGTTCGAATAACAAGGAATAGATGAAAAAAAGTTTTGAAATTGTGGTTATGAACTCCTAGTAGGGACCCAAATATATATCCGAAGCTCCCACCTCTCCGGTGGGAGCTTCATCCCCTTTTGCCCAAAAAACCACCCCCAATCGTGACCTCGCGGTCTATTTCGGCGTTTTGCTCGTGAACCGCAACTTCTATGAAATAATGTTGTAGGACTTTTTATATTCTCCATGGAATTCTCTATAAATATACGTCTTACTGTTTTTTGCATATCTCCCATCCAACGGTCGTAAATGACCTTGGAAAATAAGCATAGCTCTCAGCGCGAAGAGAAAAATGCGCCCAACGACGTTTCTCACGGCGATAATCTCGATAAGTGCTAGTCACGAATACATATAACAAGGATGTGAAACTCCTATGCCGAGCTATAAGCGCCCGTGGCTGAATTTACGTCTCCTATCTGGGCGGAGTCTAGTCCACGGTCATCATACGATCATAACTATTCAAAAACACATGCGGTTGGTTATCTCGCTCGTACAAAGAAAAAGACAGCCTGTTGCGCAGTACGGAGTACGCAACGACCGAGAATTTAACCCTGCCCAGATAGGCGCCTTTTCTCCTGCTACCCTCTCCACTCGAGTTTCACATCCTTGTTATATGTATTCGTGGTGCTAGTATTGTGAGCAAAAATATATAGAATCGACATTAAAGAGCAGTTTTTCCTCTACAATATGCACATATTATAATAGGATTATTTTTTTATAACTGTGCATTTTCTATTTCTGAATCTTAAGTAAATGTACTTTGAGAGATGCTCAAGGAAATATTAAGAAAAGGACGGATAGTTCCCATGACATACAAATTTCGGGAGTTTTAAAAGATTGCAAAAATAATATTTTATTTGCCCATGCATTTAGTGGCTGCGACACCACTTCTGCCTTTTTTGGGAATAGAAAATCTCAGACTATCAACTTAATAAATTCAAGAAAGGACTTACAAGAAGTGATTAAAATATTCAATAATCCTTTATCGGTGAAAGATGACATATCAAGAGCTGGTGAGAAATTTACAAAGCACCCCGAAATGAGGTATCTTTAAATCATTACCGGTTCATTACATTCAATAAGTTAGTTGGCCAATCCAGTCACGCAATAATTTTGCCCAGACTACCACCTACATCTGCTGCATTAGCACAACATTCATATAGAGTTTTTCATAAAATTCATACGTGGCGAGGAAAAACTTTAACTGCAACTGAATGGGTCTGGAGATAAAGTAAAAACATTCTAATGCCAGTGGTTATGACTGAAGCGCCAGCTCCAACTTCAATTCTTCAGCTTATATCCTGCGGTTGTAAAAAGGGGTGTGGAAAGCGATGTAGCTGTGTCAAAGTTGGTTTGCGCTGTTACACGATGTGCTCTAGTTGTCATGGGTAAAGTTGTTTCAATTCGATCGAGGACGTCGACTTTGCAGAGGAAAATTGATGAAAAGATATATTTTATCAGTGGAATAGGCCTGTAGAGGAAAGCACGTAAAAAAACGCGCCGAGAGCTCTACCTCAAAGTACAAATTCACAAATATAAGAAAGTATTCATATGAACACTAAAACTTGTTCATAAATATATTAGTGTATATATGCACTTTGTAGAGAAACAAACTGCTCTTTAATCTCGATACATTTTTTTGCTCAGACCAACAGTTTTAGAGAAAATCGACGAAAAAACTGCGTTTGGCTCATTTTTCTCTTCGCGCTGAAAATTCTTCTTAGTTTCTAAGGTCATTTCTTCGGATCTGTATTTAGGTTCCTACTGAAATTTCAAAACTTTATAAATTTTTTCTTCTAAAAAATTTAATTTTCCTACACTATTAATAGTACAATTTACAAATCGAGGGCTGCTCTATTGGCCGCCGCCTCTATGTCTTCAAATGGATCATTTTCATTATTTTCTTCCATTTTAAGAAAAATCTACAACCTTAACTGCGTTTTAAATAAAACTAACAAACGTCTGACAGATGTATCAAAACATTCGTAAACAATTATATCAACAATGGTTGCTAAGGTCCGTAATATAAGATGCAATTTAAAATTATCTCCTTTGGATGTATTAATACAGGTTTTTAAAATTTAATTCAAACTGTATAAAAGAAAAAAAAAATGTAGAAAAAATATTGTTTGATATACGTGTTAAAAGTACATTTTTAACACTTATATCATAAATAACTATTATATAACTTTCTGTCCCAAATTATAAATTAAAGAAGTTTAAGCAAAAAAAAAAAATTTAGAAAAATTACCTCAGACCAAAATGTTGTAGATGATCTCTTAAGGAAATTTTTACTCTATATTTTTTTTAAAATTTTATTCATTTGCCAACGATTTGATGTACCCTCGTATTATATATATTAAGGAAATTTTTACTCTATATTTTTTTTTTAATTTTATTCATTTGCCAACGATTTGATGTACCCTCGTATTATATCTTTTGTTAAATAGTATCCTACTTATTGATGTATCCTCGTATTACATTTATTGTTAAATAATGTCCTTTTGTCATCTAGCAACTTTTTGATGTAACGAGTATTTTGTTTAAATGTATCCTTTTGCTATATACCAACTTTTTAATGTACCCTCGTATGTGTACAAATGTTCAGTAGGAAAAAAGCGCCTATAAACTTTGATGAAATTACAATGTCAATTCTATGTCCAATGTCATTATGTTAGATTAAAAAGGTTTACATTGTCCAAAGTGCTAAGGTTAGTTAGACTTATTCTTACATTTTTGAATGAGTATTTTTAAAGTTTCTAAATTCCGGGGTAATTTTTTGAATGTTTTCTTTTATAAGAACCATCTCTTGACAACAACAAACACAACAACAAAAATAGTAAAATTGGTCCAACCGTTCACACGTGATGTCGTGACAAAAAAATATAGAATACACCTGGTGGGTTCAACTATCGATTGGCAGTTGATCAGTAGGTGAAGATTGTAATATTACATTACATTGAGGAGTGAATTTGAATATTGTGTGTGGTTTTAATAAATTTTATTTATAAAGTTGTCAAAAATTAATGAGATATGGGGGGATTTTTAGGGGAAAGTCTACTAGATGGAGTAAGAAACCAAAAGTAGAGAGGAATTTGATATTTCCCTAATTGATGGAGTAAAAAACCATAAGTAGGGTAGAAGTTAAGGAGTCGAAAGGAAGGAGGGACTATATCCCACTAGATAGAATAAAAAACCAAGAGTGGAAAGGGATTTAAGGTTGAATGTTTAAAACTAGGATGGGAATATTCAGGGTGTAGGAGAGTATAGTAGGAGACAGAAAAACCACAGTGGAAGTAGAAAAGACTAGTAGTCCAAGTTTTAGTAAAGTCAGGTGGAATCTCAGGACGGATGGTCCAGTCGTAGAAGGGAGATTTGAGAATTTGGTTGTGGGAAAACCCACTAAAATTCTTTTTTGGTTTTAAATAATTACTGGGACATGTCAAGATAGACATGATTAGATGTAATAGGAGATGCATTGTCGAAAAAGTCCATGTCAAACCACAAGTTAAAGTTGTGACTCTGCCTGATGATGGTCTGATCTAGACCGAAACTAGTTGCAATAATTGTACATTAATTGAATAAAAGTCTGTGGTTTTGTCTTTGCGTTGTATTGGATCTTTTCTAATTATAACTAATTTATAAATATGTTTTAATCACGGGGTCATAAATTTATAATAATACAGAGTTAGAAAAAATGATTTTGATTTTAGTTTAGATTGATTTGGCACGAAATTTTCTTGTTTTCCCATTTTAGACAGAATTCTCCAAACACTGGAGATGCTACAACTTATTTGAGTTTCATCATCATTGAGACGTTGCTTCAGAGCAGAGGGTACAAGATAAAAAAATTATAATCAAATAGATTTGAAATTATAAGCCCTGAATAAGAATTTATCGTACTACAATAATTATAATATTTGATTGCCATCTTGCCAATTTTATTGGAGATCTGTGGATAGCATAAAAAAATAAAAACCGGGATGAAAAAGAATTAAAAAATAAGGGTTGATCGTAAAGGGGTGACCATTTAGCGCTGTATGTATTTTTATATGCTGTATCATAAAAAAAGTGTCCAAACAATTAACATTTAGGGGATTGAAAAATAGATTGTGTCCCATTCTCCACCCTAGCCGATATGCTAAGATTCACGAAAATCAAGTATTTCAAATTTTTCGCAAAAAATAGCATTTACTGTCAACTTTTATTTTTAAAATAATTTTAATTTGCTACTGGTAAGAAACCCTGATTTATAAAAATGCTGTTTAATTATGGAAGGTAAAAATATAATAGTGTGAACATCCATGGAAGATTTAAAGTATACTTTCATTTTTAGTGTTACATGTGATCATTTTAATTTTATATTTAAATTAGAATGTTTTAAATTGGCTAATTAATTCGCGCAGCGTATTGTATTTTAAAATTCACATTCTTGCAGATATGCTGTTAATATTAAACAATCATTTAATTACCAGAGGTCAATAGTATACAAATTCACAAAATTTATCGAATAAATTAGTTTCTTCTTAAGGTAATATTTGATTGGAAATTACTTCTTAAAAAAGTTTTAGCTCGTAGACAGCTGTTTCGATATGTTATCATCCTCAGATTGACATATTGAAGTTACATTTAGTTTTAGGCTATAACTCTTTTTATATACTCAATCAACATTAGAGACCTAACTCAAAAATTTTGTAATTAATTACATAATCAGTTAAAACCAATTAACATTTCTCATAATAAAGTAGTTAAAAAATTAAATACTGTTCTAAATAATTATGGTTACATAAATCTAAATATTCGGTAAAAATTTTTATTAGATTTGATAAATAAATGAAATAAATAATAATTTACAAATAATTCTAAATTATGTCGTTTGATGGATCTACTTTGTTTTCTAAAATTCCTCCTAAAGAATGTATAGTTCTAGTTAAAAAGGTATTAGATGAAAGAAATATCCATCCTGGTAAAAAAATCAGATATAATAATTCATCTATTTAATGTATGTTATGTGTTAGTCAAAATTATTTTACTTCTGACAGCAAATAATAGGTATATTGAAAATAAATGTCTTGCATCCTAAAATTAATTTTAAAATAGAAATAACTCTAGATTTCAAAATATGAAAAAAATGACAATTAACTAAATTATCCCTGATACACCAACACAAATAAATTAAACCATGACATATAATTCATCCAATATCACATAAATTAGTAACAAACAAAAATAACTTTCAAAATGAAATTGAGATCATAAAAAAATAGCTCCATTTCATTTGATAAATAAATTAATTTATAAGAAAGAACAGAAAGTGTCACTACAACTAATATTTCCTAAAGAAACTAAAGAAGTTTAAAATTGATATAGGAAAGTAAATAGAAACTTACCTTAGGAGGAATCAAGTAAAAATATAAAAAATGGGGGTTGCATTTAAAAAAAAAGAAGAAATCCGTGTTTTCTCAAGTTAAAATTTAACTCAACGTTGCTACCACCCTGTATAATTAATTTCTTAATGAAACATTATGATTTAAAATTTAGGCCCTTAGGTGCAAACGATCTATTAATTTTTAAATTGTATCAATTAATTCATTGAAATAATTAACATTTTCATAAGTGTCTTTTTGGCATATTTAAAAAAAAACTTTAATTACTCTAGCCCAATTTCTAATATGGTTAGGAACGCAAATAAGTTGGGAATTGATTTTTTAATATCTCATTACATTCTTTTAAAAAATTAGTTAAAGGGCATCCTAACCAATCTCAATAATATCTTTTTAGTTTTTGCTTTGTCTATTTTTGTTAAATTTTGTAATGTGCAATTTTTTTAGGTGTTTAGCTCGTAAAAATTTATTTCTGTATAATTTTATTATTTACTACGGTTAAGTACTGCTTAAATTGTTAATTATTCCCATATTGTAGTTTTTTATTGTTTGTTACTTTTATATTGTAGTGTTTATTCTATTTTTCTTGTTGTATATATTTTTTTATGTATATAATCTTATTTTGTAAAGGGGACTTGCCGTTTATTACCAAATAAAAAAAAGTGTAAATTTTAGGTAACTGGTACCTTACGACCAAACATTTCTGACAATAAAGTAGTTAAAAAATTAAATACTGTTCTAAAAAATTATGGTTACATATCTAAATATTCGGTAAAAAAATTATTAAATTTGATAAATAAATTAAATAAATAAAGTGGCCCTCAAATTTGATCGTCTAACCAAAAAAAATAAAAAAAATGTAATATTCTATTTAAAATAGTGAAGTTGGTGTCGATTTCCGGTATAACCGGAAGTGCTATAAATTTGAAAATATTTTAGTTGAATTCAGAAGTATCAAAAACGTTTGTAGACCAAATTTCATGCATTTAATATTAGCTGAAGGTCGATATGGGGTATATATAGGTCAAAAAATGAGACATTCTAAATATACAATGAAGATTTAAAATCATATAGATTGCAACAACCTGATAAGTCAAACTATGCAAAAGATTAACTTGAGCACACACTTACTTAGAACAATCAAATTCAAATTTGTGATAAAAAACAAAATTTGATTTTCTTTGAAGAAAAGTCTTTTAGCATATCAACAATTTAAAGTTGTTAATGAACAAATAAATCTTAGAAATTTTTCACCCTCAAGCTGTTTACTTTGATTGAGTCTTCATTTTTTAAAATTACTTCAATATATCAAATATATTGATGTAACTTCAATATCTTAATCCTGATGATGACAATTTAAATTTTTATTTTATTTTAATAAACCGATGATTTAAAAAAAGTATATTTTTCTCAAATAATGGACTTGTACGGGTTAGCACAATAATGTCACTATTTTTGTTATTACAATTGTCAGAAATTTGATATTTAAATTATAATTAGATAGTGCACATTATTAAAAATAACAAAATATGTCTATGCTTAAACTATTCTAAGCTGCACACAACCCTCTGTATAAAAAATCGTTTTTAAATGATTCAAGTCAATCTGAATACTGGATATTTTAAATTATTATAGCAGATTTTTTTTCTAAACATTTAACTATTAAAATTTTTTGTATAAATTATTCAATAATATTTTTTTTAACTGTATCTGAAATTTACGTTGTCCATATATCACTATATATATCACGAAATAAATCACTGTATATTATATATGGGATACACTGTTAAAAAAAATCACGCGATCCACTCGGTCACTCTCTTACCTGGTGTGCTATACCGATGATTCACAATAATAAAAAATTATATATCCCATCCAGCCACGAAACTAACACTATGAACTAAATGCATCCCGTGAAGATATCTTCTTTATATACGAAAGAGAAGAATGGAGGTGATGTACTGTCCCCCAAACGAATGTTGATGATGCTCGGTGGTAAATTTATAGGTGAAATTTGACTGGGCCATTCGATATGGAAAGGGGGAAGGTGAAAAGATGGGATTTTAGTTAATACGAACCCCCTACTTGGAAAAATTAAATTAAATTATTTTAAAAATAATTTTAACTAAGAATTGTGATTCATGATATTGTGACATAACGTTCATCAAATATTCAAAATTTGTTCTAATCATTATTTATGATTAGTATCAATGGAAATTTCGCTTTTATGTTTATATAAAGTGTATATTTATTGTTGGCATAAATGATAATCGTCCAATCACTTTTATTTCAAGTAAATGTACGTAACGAAAATGAACTAATTGGCTGGTTAGGATGAATATATGCGTGATGCGAAGAAAGGTCGATCAATCGTTTGTTTATGCTAAATTGGAATTATTTATTTAAAATATGCATAACTGTTCACATAGTCGGACTTGACGGATTGAAAATAATAGTTTTAAATTATTTTTTTCCATAGCTAATGTTAAAGTGCTGCTATAACAGTAAGAGTAGATAAAATTTTTTAACTTTTTTTTATTCAATAAAATTTACAAATTCAAACACATTAAGGATTAAGAACAACTGAAATTTTACAATTAACATTATTAGAATTATCTATTTTTGGAGAATCACAACTTGTACTCGTTTGCTTAAACACCTGATTCGAGGTACTGGATTGATTTTCAGGTCCGCCAAGTATAGTACCTAGTTTTCACATTAAATGGTATTGACTGAAGGATTATAATAAAACCAATTAGACCCTTAATAGGCCAGTCATCTAATACATTCTAGGGATTTAAAAAACTTTTTTTTTCTTTCGAGCAAAACATCAACTATGTAATTTATATGACAAATAAAATCACGAGTTGTGTAAGTTTAAAGCAATTCTTTAGTAAACTAAACATAAGACAAACAGTTGCTGCAGGTAGCACCAACTGTGCCACAAAAACTTGTACCATATGCCGTCAAAAAAAACAATTAAAAGAGGGCGTCCGGAGCCAACTAACCTACTAGAGGGTACAGAACGTATATATGCGTACCTAGCAGAAACCAGAGATGAATGTCAATTTGCTCTAAATGACCTCATCACAAATAACTTTACAGGTGATTACAAGAATGATATTAGAAGTGCCAAAGCTCACCTCGCAAGGCGATATGGTGAAAAAATTATGTTTGTTAGGTTGGTCGCTTTTATCCAGAAAAAGCGACATACTCTTTCGCCATTCTACCTTGATCAAGGTGCCCCAGGAAAATTTTCTGTCCAACGATAACAACAAGCGACGCCTAATCGATTTCCTTTGCTCAGACTTTACAAATCAGGGAATTCAAACCAAGCGAGCCATAGAGGACACAGACTGTCTTATTGTAAACACAGCCTTGGACATGAGCAGTTCTTATGAAAAATTAATCATAGTTGGAGGGGCTGTGGATTTGTTAGTTCTGTTAAATGGATTGGGCTCAACTGTGCACAATGTGTTCTTCCAGAAAAGCGGCAGAGGTGAATCAAGTTGTCAACAGTTCTCCTCTTCATCATTCAACCGCAAAGAGCTGTCAGTACCCCTCGGATTTGAATTGTTTTTGCAGGCTTTCACCGGTTGCGATACCACTTCTGCTCTTTTCTGGCACGGAAAAATGAAGGTGTTGGACGTTCTTAAAAAACATCCACAGCTGGTTAATGTATATACCATTTTCCTGCAAACTCACGCCACCCCTGAAGAAATAAGTTCGGCTGGAAATAAACTCCTTGTGGCTATGTATGGAGGAAGAATCGACAGTACACTACACGACCTCCGTTACGAAATCCGATCAGCTGCCAACTCTAAAGTCCACCTGGGTCGTCTGCCGCCAACTGAGGAAGCTGCTGCCCAACATTCTTATCGCACATACCACCAGGTATAGTATTCTGGTAAATGGTTAATTCCATTATATAGATTTAGAACCTACCGACTGGGGCTGGATTAAAAGCACACAGGGATTGGTACCCGTGATATCCACCAAAGATCCAGCATCCCCAAATCCTCCTTAAACTTCTGTCACGTAAATGTCGCAAAGGGTGCAGTGGAAGAGGGTGCACATGCCAAAAAGCGGGCCTTAAATGCTTGGCTCTTTGCAAGTTCTGTCGAGGAAAGTCCTCGACAATTGAGACAGAAGAGTCAGACGACGAGGAGGATTTCGATAAAACTGTACCTGATGAGATACTGCGTGAAGAATCCGTTGTAACTGGGACCACCCGACCCATCAAAACCGGGACTTTCAAAACGGTTCAAATTGTAAATTTTTATTAAACAAAAATAAATTACATTAATTTTTTTGTAATATTTTATAATAAATTATATACAAGAATAACGTGCAATCCTTTTCCTCTTCTGTACCATTAACAAGTCTCAGGTTCTGATATTATTTATAATATCTATGAATTATATAGTTGCAATTTGGCATGAAAGCAAAAAAATCAAGTTTTTGAAGTCCTGTATCTCAAAACATATATTGGTCGTAGATAACTGTACTTGGTCTCAAAATAAAGGACATTTTATTAGCTTTAAAAAAGCTAAGCTTATCTTTTCACGTAGTTTCCGTTATTTACGACTTATAGCCCAAAAACTAAAAAAAGACCAAAAATATCTCGGTTTTTCCTCCACCACGCAGGGAGCACAAGTCTTTCGAAGCTGCAAACTTGGTTTTACGTAGCTGACATGAATCCTAATAACATATAAAAAAATCAGAATTACCGAACTTTTTTTTTGGATGACTGGCCTATAAGTTGTAAAATCCGAGATGCACATCATAAAGGTAAAAGGACCTGATTCAGGTAATTTTGTTTCTCAGAGAGGGATTGTAGAAGATTGCAGCTTACACTTCTTGTTCATTTTAGTCTTTGTATTTCATTGGAAGTATTCACTTGTGCTACGGCGTGCAATAATTTTGCAAATATTTTATACCCCAACGTACAGAATAGGCAGTATGTGGCGTCCGAGGATAAAAAGTATTAGTGCTTCTTCCAGTGGTTCGTTAAAGAAGAATCACTTATCTTGTGACGCGAAAATCATTATAAAAAATGTGTATAGTTCCTTACTTCAGCAAGGATATAACGCGGGCGCTGCAGCAAGAGTAACCAGTAATTTGACGAAGGTGCCTCTTACTTCAGTTAGACGAATTGTTGAAAATTCCATGGAATCAAGAAAAAAGCGTAAACTATGTACCATGAGAAGCGTGTCCCTACAATCAAAAGTCTGAAACAGCGGCTCATCTATGACGAAACTCACATCAACTGTGGCCTCACTACTCTTTGGCGAGCTCTGTCTGCAATGGGCTTTAAATATCGCAAAATTGACAAGAGACAAGTAATAATGGAATCCACACGTTTAATAAACTGGCGTTCTGAATATACGGGGATAAGGTATGGAACCAAGTAAATATCTTTTAAACGAAAAGAACGATATTTATGAAAATTTACAGGTAAGTGCAATGGAACAAAACGCATCTGATGTACATTTTTTTGATAATAATATACTTCCGGTTTAACCGCCATCAACTTCTTTAATTTAAATGGGACACCCTATATATTTTTACAGATTTTGAAAGAGCTTGTTATTTTGAATTCATACTTACTGAGTTTAATGTAAACAAATTTGTAAAAACGAGGAATAACTCACTGTTAGTAGTACAATAGATGTACATTTCATTATTTTAGAATAATGAGAAACAAAATTACTTCAAATGTTAAAAATGCTCGCCGTTTACTTGCTGACAATATACCATCCTATTAACAAATTCTTGAGTCACTCTTTCCAAGACTTCTCCACGTATTAGTTCACATTCATCAATAATTCTTTGTCTCATTTCCTGTAAGTTTGTTGGTCGTCTAACGTAAACACTTGATTTTAGATAACCCCAAAGAAAAAAAATCTAACGGGCTAAGATCCGGAGAATAAGCAGGCCACTCTACGAATCCTCTACGTCCAATCCATCGGTTTAGAAAATTCGCATCCAGAAAATCCCTAACCCGTCTATCATAGTGGGGAGGAGCTCCATCTCACCTTGACATTGCAGTACAGCGAACATAGGACAATGCAATCCTTATGGGAGTTTTTAGCGCGGCGATGGAGATTTTAATTTGAATGCTAATGACGTATGTCATGATTTTGTCATTTTAATGCGTTTGCCCGCAGATAAGAACAACTTAGTTTCAATTCTGAAAGCCCCTTGAATGTTTCCGGAACAAAAAAGTTCATTGTTAAAGTAAATAGGCTGTCTGTGGACCTCATCTCCAATTGAAAAATTTGGTTGTGAGCTGCTCAGATTCTGTTCATGACCTGCACTACAAGACCACATTCCAATAAATAAAGAAGACAATCTTCAATTAAGGATGTAAGATCGTACGGAGAAGATCATTTTATGATAGTGGCAAAAATGAAGCAATAAACAAGCAGTGAAAAAATTAAAAACAAATAAATGAAATGTGAAATTGAAAAATTAATGGAAGAGCAAATGAGAGGAAAGTATGAAGAGGAATTGGAAAAATATCTAACAGCTGATTAGAATCGAGAATGTGCTGATGTTAATCTAGAATGGAGCAGCATTAAAGACGCCACACAGGAAGCTGTAGTAGGCTAAAATAAAAAAGGAATGGTACAATAACGAATGTCAAAAAATGATGAAAAATAAAATAGTTTGGTGTGTTAAGTTTAACCCGTATCTACGACTGTGTATTAATTTGTGGCAACCTTGACTATGATTCGGCCGAACAAATTTTATTTTTTGTTCTGCAATGTTGAGAGCGTTTGTAAAATTCGTCGAGCTACTTTTTGTTCGGTAAAAAACTGTCTTTGTATGAATTATTTTGTTATTTAAGAAATGTTGTTGGGATTTTCATTAATTTGCTGCAGATAACGGGAGTTTTTTGTTGTTAACACATGCTTTGTGCTGTGGTTTGGACAAGCAAATGTTATGTATTAATTTGTTATTGACAAATAAAACCAAAAAATTGCAATTTTTTAATTATTTGGTTATAACTTTGATAATTATCGAGTAATCGAAACGACTTCAATGAACAAATTATAGGCAATAAAATTACGAATAAAATGAGCCGTCGCTCAACCTGATTGGATAATTACAGCCGAAGAAAACTTGGAAAAAGCGGAAAATTTCACGTTTATTTCATAAATTAATTACTCGTTCAATTTTTATAATTTGTGCCTGTGGTTTGGTGGTAAAATAGCATTTTCCATGCTCTTTTAGGGGGAAAAATGAACACAGTAAATTGATTAGTTTCCACGTAATTGCCGTTTCAATAAATTGCTACGATTTTTTGAAAAAAACCTGATTGCCACCTACATGATATACGATTTTCATTTTTATAGCGGATTTCAAAAATATAAGATGAACTCTATAAATTGTATTTCTGATAAAAAATTGCGAAAGTCATTAAACATGACTACGCGTCCGTCCAATAGAAATTGCTAAACTGGTGGGATGGACTCACTTATTTTTCACTTATTTTATAAAATTAAGTATCAGCAATGGTTTATTATTGCATAAATAGATAGATAGATAGATGTTTAAGAGGTGGCCAGAAGCCTATTCCACTGCGACCTTTTCAGATCTATTGTGGTCCTCGAAAAACTAGATTACATCCCCCAGTCCGACTCTCTTAACGAAGTCTATAAGCTTTGAGACTGTAACCTTCATGTAGTCCCTTGCCAATGGATATTCTTCTCCTAAAGTAAGGAACCGCATATTTACCAGTCCTTCGCACTGACATAAGATGTGCTCTGGTGTTTCCTCTTCTAGGTGACAGAATCTGCACAGATCCGTCTCTGTCAACCCCATCAGCTTAAGATGCCTGTTTAGCTTACAGTGCCCCGTCAATAGACTTACTACAGTTTTGACCGTTTTCCTGTCTTTACTCAATAAGTCTGACGTAAACTTTTGCGAATGTTCCATTATGAACTGTTTCGCTTGCCTTTGTCCTGGTGAATTCCACCACCATTCCCGTGATTTTTGTGCCACCCATGTTTTCATGGCCGTCTTTATTATATTTTTTGCAATGCCGCAGAAAGGTTCCGGTCCAATAAAAGGCATTGATGAGCCTAGTTTAGCCATTTCATCTGCCTTTTCATTGCCTTTTAGACCCCTATGCCCTGGTACCCAAGCTACCGTAACCTTGCTACGATCCCCCAGAGTATTCAGAGCATGCACACAGTCCCATACTAGCCTAGAATTGACCTCTACAGAATCTAGTGCCCTTAGCACCGCCTGACCGTCTGTGAAGATGGCTATTGAACGGTACGTCCTATCCAGCCTTTTAATTTCTTCTACACAGTAGTGAATTGCCGTGATTTCTGCTTGAAAAATCGTGGCATTTTGGGATAGACTTACTGCGAATGTTATCCCTTGTTTCCTTCCGACTACGCCGGCTCCCACGCCATACGGCGTCTTTGAGCCGTCCGTGTACCAGGTTGACTCCGCCTCTACGGGTACACCTTTTTCCCAGTCTTCCCTCCCTGGTATAACTATTTTAAATTTATTGGCAAAGCTATATCTCGTGACTGTTGCGTCAATGGGTTGCCCCAAAATGTTATCCGCTTTTAGTTCCTTGATTAGCTTACCATTATCAGCCCCATGCGATTGGCTTATGTGCTGCTGATTATGTATTAATCTGTGCATGGCTGCTCTCGCTTCGCCCTGTATATATATGTGTAGTGGTGGAATGTTTAACAAGACTTCCACTGCGAAAGTCATTAAACATGACTCTGCGCGTCCGTCCAATAGAAATTGCTAAACTGGTGGGATGGTCTCACTTATTTTTCACTTATTTTATAAAATTAAGTATCAGCAATGGTTTATTATTGCATAAATATACAAAGTGACATAAAAATCCGAACACCCCGTTTAAATGATTTTATTTTTATAAAATTATGTATAAGTACTTACTGAAGCATAATAAGTAAATGATAAATATTTTAACATGATTGCATTGCTTTAAAGCCCTTTTACCTTTAATAATGCGTGGATGCACCCCGATGTGTTACGCATTCTCCAGCGCGCTTAGGCATGCTTCTGATCAGGTGGTCAATGTCCTCCTGTGGTATCTCATTCCAGGCAACCACCAACTCCTCTCGAAGTTCTTCTAGAGTCTGAGGAGGACGTTGCAACTTGAGCAATCTCCTACCCATCATATCCCACGCGTGCTCAATTGGGGTTAAGTCGGGAGATCTTGGTGGCCAAGGTAACAATGTGACATCATTATGTTGAAAGAAGTCTATTGTAACTCTTGCGACATGTGGTCGGGCATTATCTTGGAAAGTTGGATTTGCCAGGATGTTAAAATAGGGTAAAAGATGGGGTTTTAAAACTTCTTGGATATAACGCTGAGCGTTCATGTTACCTCTGATGAAGATTAAAGAAACCATAAGCTATAGCACCCCAAACCATAACTCCAACAGTTTGATGAACATGCCTTTCAACAAAAAACCGTGGATTTCTCCTTTCACCACGTCGTCTTCTAACGTCACTAAAGACAATACCGTTCCATTCCTGATCCCAGAGTGACCGTTCTCTGTACCACTCAAGGCGATTACGTCGGTGTTCTGGAGTTAAAGGGAGGACCCAGTGTGGTCGGTATGAAAACAGGACAAAACGTCTTATTCGTCGGTAAACAATTCGCATGCCAATAGGTCTTCCATGTTCTGCAAATCATTCATTTGCAATGGACCTGGTAGTGGAGAAATGGTCCCCTAAGGCCAATAATCTTAGGCGGCGATCTTCACGGTCTGTTGTTCTACGGGGGCGTCCAGAGCCCATTGCTCTTTGTATACGGCCTTCTCGAAGCCATGCCTGACAACACCCAACCACGGTGTCTACACTTCTTTGCACTCTAACTGCAATTTCCCGAAAAGAAAATCCAACTTCCCGAAGTCCCACTATACGACCCCTATCAAACTCATTAAGTTGACGAAATCGTACAGGTCTCCGTACCCTAGGCATCGTAACCAATCGTAAAGAATGTCAAGAACCAAAACCCGCAAAATTTGCATCTTTACTACGGCTACAATATTCATTTTTGGATTGTTAGTGGATTTCAAAAAAAGCAGTATAAAAACCGGAATCTTCATCTGATAAGGCTGAATTGTTTATTTCAGTAAATTCAATAAATTAATATTAGAATATCTGTCAATACGGTTAGAAACAGATTAAGGAATTTTGGAATCCGACCCAGAATGTCTGTTACTGCTCCATTATTAACCAGAGCACACCCTGTATTACGTTTAAGGTTAGCAAAAGAACATGTTAATTGGGATATTAACGATTGGGCTAATATTCTTTTTACTGGTGAATCAAGATTTTCACCTATTCTGAAGATTGAGGAAGGTGAACCTCGCAAGCTTCTTCCTCACTACTAAAAGACGTCAGTATAATATCCCTATCTACTTTGAGAGTTTTGCATAAAGAAAAATATTACCGTTACAAAGTTCAGTTGGTTCAGGAGTTAAATGAAGATGATCCTGATAGAAAGCAAGAATTCTGTGAATTGATGATGGATGATTCATAAACAAAATGTTGTTTTCTAATGAACAGACGTTTCATTTAAATGGAACAGTTAACAATCAGAACTGTAGATATTGGAGCAGAGAAAATTCTCACTGGGTGTGTTTCTGAGTGATAAGAACAAAGTTTGTAGAACATTGAAGCCGAAATACGTCGATTATGTTGCTCGTCTTGTGGTACTAAATTAAAACAATATCATTTTTATCAAAATTAACTTTTTGTTAAGTCTAACCTTAATGAAGTTAGGTTTAAAACTACTTTACCTTTTATAAAACACCCTGTATATCTCTCAACTATTCTATACATCTTCTCAAATTTAATCCAATTGAGAAATCAAAGAGTCCCGAAACACAGAGTATTAGATTTTAATATTTTTCTTTTGGTTATTTAATACCTATTAAAAAAGAGTTTAAAAATTAAAATTTAAAATAAATTACATCTAATTTGTGCAAATCATATTAACGATAATTATTTAAGTGAAAAACTGAGTATTAACTATTCATAAATTTATATATTTCCATAAAAATAACTAAATATTACCCGACAGATTACAAGCGTAAGCTTCAACTCCAGCACGAGGACGGAACAAAGAGAACCGATTGGTACTATTTGTCATACTGACCGACACTCTCTTGTAATCATTACGACAAAGCAAACAGAGTTTTATGAATAAAAGAAGACTAATTTGTCGATAGTTTTCTATATTACCAATCTCACCTTTTTTAAAAAGCAGAATTACTTCCGCATTTTGCCACGCATCAGGAATTTTACCTTCTTGCAAACACATATTCAGGAGAACAACTGATAACGCTAAAATGGAATTTTCTATGGAGCGCACTGTATAAAATCGAAATGCTTTGCTGGTTAATCAAGCATGATAACTGTATGTCAATTTTTAAAATCCTATTTTTATCAAATAAAAATACAGTAAACTGCAAATCTTTAAAGTTGCAAAGCAAGTTTTTTAAGAAGTTATAAATCACGAACAATAAATTTCAATTAAAATTCTGTAAGCCGTTAAATATTTCGTAAACATTGGCACATACTAAATGAATCCAATTTACTATACCTAGCCCGAGAGATAATCATAACGAAAAATTGATAATATTTATTGTATAGCCTCTCATTAAACGAAATAAAATAATAGAGTAGCGGTCGTTGGCAATAACTGCAAAATCGTATTGCTGATGCGGACTTTTAATTGCTAATAACTACGGGCAATCTCTTCGCCGTTGATGATCTCCTTTTTCTTGTAGGTACGTGCTCGTTTAGAGTGTGAATCCGAAAAAATTAAGCAACAGTCTTCAATCAAGGTTGTTAAAAGTGGGTACATTTAACGTTGAATCGCTATTATTATAGTCAATTCGGATTGAATAATTGGCTTTTTTTGTTTATATCAAGAATGATTAGTAGAAAAATAGTCATTTTGTAATTTGTTGGGATGGCGAAACTATTTTTTGGTGGAATGTTTAGACACAACTACATTTAAAAATGGACAAAAATAGGCGTTTATTGTTGGATGCATGATTAGGCCAAAATCAAAATATATTGTGCATAAGTAATGAAAATAACTAAGAATAATAAAAAACTCTTCGTTTTAACAAAACACTATGTAATTCAAAAACTGTTTTTTTAAACTCAGTGCCAGCCGTTTCGCTAGACAACTAGCATCGTCAGATTGACATATTGAAGTTACATTTTGTTTGTGTGTAGCTAGGTACCTAATGTTTATTAGGTAGTTATAAGGCTAGAACAAGTATGGAAGTAATAAGACAAAACAATATTAAAGCCTAGATGTTATTAGCCCTAAGGGATTATCCTGGATGTATTTCCCTCTAAGATCAGAATAACTGTGCAATGATATAGAAAAACCAGGAAAAAACTATATCATGCTGATCTTTACAATAACTTAATATATTTGTGTTACAATTACGTCTTATCTATAAAATGAAGACTCAATCAAAGCAAACACTTTAAAAGTGGAGAACTTCCCAGATTTATTTGTTCATTAACAACTTTAAATTGTAGATCTGCTAGATGTCTTTTTATTTCAAGTTCTTCAAGGAAATCTAAATTTTGTTTTTTATTACAAGTGTGTAGTATTTGGATGTCATTGGTGTGTAAGAGTGAGATTGGATGTTCAAGTAGGTGACTTATCTGGTTGTTTTAATCTATATGCTCTTAAATGTTCGTTAAATCTTACTTCAAAATTTCTTTGTGTTTGACCTACATATACAGCATTACACTTTGGACAATTAATTTTGTAAACACCAGTTTTTTTAATTTAGGTAATTTTGTTTTTACATTTAACAATTTTGTACCAACATTATTTTATGTTTTAAATGATATTAATGCTGATGTTGCCGAAGATATTAGTTTTGAAATTTTATTGGAGATACTTCCACAATATGTAATATTTTAATAACTTTTAATTTCTTTATTTTGTTTAGGAAATCTTAATTGTAGTGACACTTTCTGTCCTTTTTTATTAATTTATGTATGTATCAAATGAATTGGGTAGCCATTAGATGTAGCTATTTGCTTTATGATACTAATTTCTTTATCAAAGTTAATTTTGTCCATTGGAATTGAAAATGCCCTATGTATCATAGAATTATAAGCTGCTAATTTATGTGTTATAGGATGATTTGAATTATATGGTATGGATACATCTGTTTGTGTTGGTTTTCTGTATATTGAATAATTTAGTAAATTATTAACTTTTTCAATTTTTAAATCTAGAAAATTAATTGAATTATTTTCTTCAACTTCTAAAGTAAAATTAATTTTAGGATGCAAGGTATTAATATAATTAAAAAATATATCTAATTGTCGTTGGCTACCTATAAATCCTACTAACACATCATCAACATATCTATACCAAAATACAATATTGTTTTTATAACTAGAATTAAAGATTTTGTTTTCTAAATTATCCATAAAAATATTTGCTAAAATTGGAGAAATGGGACTTCCCATTGGAAGACCCTCATTTTGAATATATACTTTGTTGTCAAAAGTAAAATAATTTTGACTAATGCATACATTAAATATGTCAATCTGACGATGCTAGTTGTCTAGCGAAACGGCTGTCATTGAGTTTTTTTAAAAAAGCAGTTTTTAAATAAATATTGGAAGTTTTGTTAAAACGAAGAGTTTTTTATTATCCTTACCCTTTAAGTTGTTTATTGTTCTGAATAAGATGAACTTTCACATAGTAAGGGTTAGTACCATAAATTTCATTAAACCAATCTCTTACTCCATCTGTGAATAACCGATGCACCTGTCGTTGTGGTAATATTAATTTGATTTCACGGTTTATCATAGGAAACCTTATTGGGCAGGATTTAACAGGGTCATGTAATAATCTATTCCTTGGCAGGAGTTCACGAGACTGGTCTCGGAAACGGCCTTCAAAACAGATGCTTCCCCATACCATAATCGAACCACCTCCTTAATTTCTGGCTGCTCTTATGTTACACTGAGCAAATCGCTAACCTGGGCGTCTATAAACTGGGATCCAAAAAGTGAAAATCTTGAGTCATCCGTAAAAAGATTAGCCCAATCGTTAATATCCCAATTAACATGTTCTCTTGCGAACCTTAAACGTGCTACACGGTGTGCTCTGGTTAACAATGGAGCAGTAACAGGCATTCTGGGTCTGATTCCAAAATTTCTTAATCTGTTTCTAACCGTATTGACAGATATTCTAACATTACGGACTCCAGAGAGAACATTTTGCAGTTGCCTGGCTGTAACATGACGAGTTCGCAAAGTCTGAATTCTTAAATAACGGTCATCTGCAGGATTAGTACACCTGGGACGTCCTGGAACTGGTCTTCTATTATAACTTCCAGTTTCTCTAAACCTTCTTAAGACTCTAGAAACGCTGGATTGGTTGATTCCCATGACTTCAGCAACATATTGCTGAGATCGTCCATCTTCAACTAAAGCCACGATTTGAGCTGCTTGTTCTGGGGTTAAATTACTCATTTTTACTCAAAATGTTTCTAGACACTCCCAAATCAAACATTAAACAAACGTACTGCGCACAAGAAATTTTAAAATGTAAATAATACAAATAGGATTTATCAAATAGCATTTTTTGTTTTTCAACAAAAAGGCGATTTAAACTGTAAATATTTTGGGCTTTTGTACATCTAAAACAGTGATTCCCAAACTTTCTGGCTGGCGACCCACTGATGGTTGTAAAGATTTTTCGCGATGCACCACTAGTATGTATGTATCATTTCGTCACCAAAACCTAATACTGCAAGTTTGAACTTACTTTATCATTATGCTGGCGAATGGCAGGGAGCATTTAATTAGAACTCAGCTCACTCAGACTACTTTACCGACTGCAATCTTCATTTACCGCTATCTATCAGAAATATTTAGTACTACGTCTAAAAGTAGTTACTACCATGAATATTGCCATTCAGTTTAACTACAGTTTTTGTTGTTGTTAGACCGTACAACGATAGCCTAAGGTTACACCAACGATGAAAACGATTTCTCACACAGATATGTGGTACTAAACACGATTAAAATCTTCATAACTTCTTTGGAAAGTTCTGGATAATCTTTCCTCGAAGGACACTTAAGTTCTATTTATCCTTTAATACAATTTTCATCGCAAAGTCGCAGGACAGTTCTATAAGTGCGTCTTCCTTAGTGATAGATAAAAAAATGGACTTACAATCTGAGAGAACAAAACTATTCTACCAACTAAGAGGACAAAACTTTATTCTAATTAAGAAGAAAACTGTTTTATATCTGTCTTCCAATTTTGCATATAAGCATCGACAACATTGCTGATCGTCGCCGATATAATTTTAATATTTTTATTCAATATTGTTTCGTTTTTCCGCTTTTAAACTTTACTGCTAAAACTTCGTCGCGACCCACCTGTAACCCTTCCGTGACCCACCAGTGGGTCGCGACCCACACCTTGGAAAAACAATAAACATTTGACATTTGACATTTGATTGTGACTTCATATTTTTTGTATTATTGGTTCAATTTTGTTAACAATTTGTAAGGAATTGTTTTGAATTTTTAACTTGATATAATACTTTTAGGATCCTCTTTCTATTATATTGTAATTATTTCAGCCTGATGATGGTCCTATAGGACCGAAACTAGTTGCAACATTAAATTAAACAGTTGTGGGATAGACTTTGAGTTTCCTTTGAACCTTTTGTGTTTCAACCCACATTTGAGATATGGATAACTTACAAGATTCAAATTAGATGTGTTGCTTGAGTTTCAGGAAAACCCACATACATCGAGTAGACAGGCATCCACTACATTCAATGCTAGCCATACATCGATAGCAAACATATTAAAAGAAAATAAATTGCATCCGTATAAGATGATACCTACTCAGGAGCTCATGGAAGACGATTTTGATAGGAGAACTTTTTTTGTGAGCAAATGATAGACATGTTGGATAACAATATTATCCAATTAGAAGACGTTATGTTTTCTGATGAGTGTACTTTTTTACTTAACGGTCATGCTAATCGGCAAAATTGCCGCTACTGGTCCACGGAAAATCCTCACTGGATGAGAGAAAAACGCACTCAATACCCTCAATAGGTTAATGTTTGGGCAGGGATTGTAGGGAACAATATCATTGGTCCCTTTTTTATTGAGGGCAACTTGAATGGCAACAATTATTTGGCACTACTTCAAAATGATGTCATTCCAACGTTGGCAAATTTATATCCTGATCCAGGTAACCCTCAAGTTCCAGCGAATACGATATTGTTTCAGCAGGATGAAGCACCACCACATTACCAACTTAATGTCCGGCAGTACCTCGATACAATATTTCCCAATCGGTGGATAGGGAGGCGAGGATCGATTGAATGGCCAGCGCGATCACCTGATCTTACATTATTAGATTTCTTTTTATGGGGATATGTGAAGAAGTGAAGAGCCATATGTACAAAACTAAACCTGATTTAAATGACAATGCGATTAGGTCGATCACACCTGATATGTTAAATAATGTTAGAAGACAGTTTTATTTAATATTAGGATGTTACCAAGACGTTCGCGGAGAACATTTTGAACATCTACTTCATTAACATTCATAGTTCTTTTTCGTGTTCTACATTTTATTACGTTTTGCATTACATTTTAGTTTTTGATTGTATTGTAGCGAATTTCGGTAACAACATGATATTAATTTTTTTTATGTTAATTTTTGCATTAAATTAAAAAACAATAACATGACAACTTAAATAAAACAATTTACTACTGCTTGTTAAAATAGCGTTGCCACGGAAATTCTTTAAAGTTTTTTAATGGTTACCATCTAAAAACCACATTGCTATGGTTTTTGTTCACTTTTTCATTATCAAGACCTAAACGGGAAGCATAAAATTCACGTTTGAACTAGAAAATAATGAACAGTTTCCATTTTTGGACACATTAGTAATAAGAAATAATAAAAAGTTAGAATTTGATATTTTTAGGAAAGACACCGCTACGTATAGATATATTCCGGTAGATTCTTTTCACTGTAGTCAACACAAAATGGCAAGTTTTCATTTTTTGGTTCATCGATTAATTCATTTTCCTTTAAACAAAACAAGATATAATAGAGAAAAGAATTTAATTGAGGATATAGCTGTACTTAAAGGATATGATAAAAAACTAATTCATAAGCTAATCCATCGCCATAGTTTTAAGAAATCTCTTAGTGAAACCACCTTTTTCCAGCGAGAACACAACGATATGAAATTCATTTCATTACCATTTATGCCTCAGTATACCAAAGGATTAAATACAATTTTCGGCACGGTGGGATTAGGTTTAGTTCATAAAACTAGTAGCACCCTGAGACAATTGTTAGGAAATCCGAAGGATAAGAGAGAAGATCTGGAAAAAAGCGGTATATATGAAATAAGTTGTAATGATTGTGATAAAAAGTATGTTGGGCAAACAAAAAGATCGGTTAAAACTAGATTTAAAGAACATTTAGCTCATCTAAAATATGGACGCATAGAAAAATCTAGTATTGCCGAACATGCTTTTACCAAAAACCATTCTGTAAATGTAGATAGTTTAAAATTGTTAAAAAATGTATCGAACAATAGATTGTTGGATGCATTTGAAAGTATAGAAATTATTAAGTGTAAAAATAGATTAAATAAGGACAAAGGACCTATCCCAGATATTCCACTTTATAGTTTATTATAAGAAAACTTATTGTAAAAATGTTTTCGCGCTAAAAATTGGCTTTGCCGCCAAAAGATTTACCGCGAAAACATTTGGCGCTAAAAATGTTATATATATAAGGTTAGTTTGTAGACATAGCTTTAGTTTACCTTCGGTCTCTGAAGAAGATAACTTGGTTATCGAAACGCGCGTCAGACATATAAAAGTGTGTGTTGGTGTAGTGGTATAATAAGCTTTATTGTCGAAAAAATTTTTTAAATTTGTGGACAAAGCTGTTTAAAAAAAAAAAAAAGCAAATCACACAGAACAAAACAGTAATACAAGAGTATTTACAAGTAAATAAAACATAAAACATACAAACATATAAAACTTCACAATATAAAACATTGCGAAAGGTCAATTAAAAAAAAAATAATAAAAAATAAAATAAAATAAATGTATACTTTATGTATACATTATAAAATGAGACTGATAAATAATAAGTAATATAAAAAAATTAAAATTTAAAATTTTAATTTAGTCAGAGTAACAACAAAAAAAAAACAACAAACAACAAAATAGATAAATATCACAAATTAACCTTCCAGTGCGTGAGACGGTCCAAAATAATTTATGTAAAAAAGTCGTCAACTGCATACAAAGCTCTCTCCACCAAGTATGATTTTAAAGCGATACGAAATGCGGTTATTGATGAAATGGACTTTATTTCCAAGGGTAGATTGTTGTGCATTTTCTTAGCGTTATAAAAAATAGAGCTTTTGATTAGTTCCGTGCGAGGTTTTGGTAAATAAAGGTCATACTCTGCACTTCTAAGAGGGTAGTTATGAGATGGTCTGTCTGAGACTTCAGGTAAATGTTTCCGAATTAAAGAAATGGATTCAAAGATAAATAGGGATGGAAGTGTTAATATTTTATGTTTTTTAAAGAATTCCCTACAGTGAGTTTTACTGCTTAGTTTCAGCGTATACCGAACAGCTCTCTTTTGTAATTTAAAAATACGTTCAAATTGAGTCACACAACATGTACCCCAAAAAGGAAGTGCATATCGGAGATGTGGTAGTGTAAACGGTTTTCGGTTTCTGCAATACAAATTTACCGCATTTAATCTTCGTGTAATTGTTTGCCTTAAGATATTCAGTCCTTCAAGTCTAGCAATTTCTCTGGATATGCCACTTGTAGATTCCTGTCGATTTCTTCGAGCTATCAATGTTATATCTGCCGTTCTTGTGCTGCTGTTGTACATCGACTTCTGCCACTTCTGGGACGATCCTTCACATCTTTGTGTCTTGGAATTTTTTTTTAATTTTTGATACAGCACCCTGAGTAACACCAACAATATTCACATCACTTTGACTAAATCCCTGTTGTAATAAAGCAATTACTCTAGACCTATTAAAATATATGATATCATGTCTCTGGGCATTTTTAAACAGCTCAAATGAAATTTAAACAAGAATTGGAATAATGTGAAAGCACCCAAATCAATTAAATATGACCAAATTAATACAAAAACGAATCAAATTTAGTATTATTTTGATTTAAAACGCTTTAAAATAAATATCAACAAGAGTTTTTAAAAAACCATAGGCGTAGATATATTATTTCTAAATATTCCAAACTACTGCTCGGATATCATGAGATATTCCTAATACGGCAAAATGAAACAAAAATTAAATTTGAAACCATATAAAAATGATCCATTGTTTTTACAGTTTTTTATTAATTGCATTAAATGCAACGCTTAATGTTTCATTGTGTTCACAATATTAAATTAAAACATGTATTGTTATTATGAAAGCGATGACTGCTAGTAACTATCAAAATATATCGTTCTTTCCCATTATATTCGCACATCATGATACTTTAAATAATGGCAATATTTCAAATATGTGGTAAAGAAACAAAAAGTTTTGTTGTCTAGTGAAATTCCATTTTAATTTAATCTTACAACCACGTATGCGGTATTTTTGATTAGGTAACCGACAGAAACAGTTTTTAAGTGAAATTTCATCTCTTTCAAGATGCAACATTCATTATTTAAATTTTTTAGGCTAGATAATTTTTGTGTTTCTATTATTTTACGAACCAAATTCTAGAAGTTTACCTTTTTTAAAACGAGATTTGAACTTTTAACGTTACAAATCTCTTTAACATTATGAAATTGAATTTCAACTTGTCACCTGTTTTAATAAATACAGGGTGATTGATTAGTGTGAGGAAGCTCAGTAGATCTGTTATAGTAAATATTACAAAAAAAGTTATTGACAAAAATTGTAAGCAGCTTTAAACTCCACATTTTAAAATTAGTTACAATCTTACCAATGCCAATGTTTGCCAATGCTAGCAACCAAACTTATGTTTTTATAAATGGAACACCCTGTATTTTTTTTAAATTCGAAATCTGTATCACTTTCACATCACAAGAATGTAAAGTTTTATTATATTATACCGGGTATTTAAAAAGTTATAACCAATATTACCTGAAAATCGTATCAAGTTTAACTCCCCGTATAATTAAAAATGAGTATAGGAGCATTGATCTATTGCAACCATAGTTTTTTAATAATTGTTAAAAATTATAAAATATATTCGTTTTCATAATATTCGTTAAATCAAATACAGGGTAAATCAAAATGCAAGTACATTATTTTCTTGGTAATTTTAAATAGATCACCCTGTATTTTATATTACTATCGAAAAGTACTAATATCATACTTCAAATTTTATGAAGTAAACCATATACCTAAAGTTATCAGTTTTCTAGATGTTTTTATTCATCATTTCTTTACAATATTTTTTACAATTCTTATTGAAATTGAATCAAGGAACCATTATTTCTTTCCAAAAGTTTTTTTATTAAATATTTTATGTACATTTTATTTTTTTTCAGTGAACTTAAAAATATAACAACAAAAAAAAAATTTTGTCCACGACCGTGCTATAAAACCTTAATTATACATTATACACTGTATGACGTCAAAACAGCACGTATGTCTAAACTTGATATGAGAATATTCTTTGTTCATAACACGGTAGCATACACTCCAATACACACACGCTTAAGTGTTGCCTATACAGAATGTACTTTCGTAAAGTACGTTTCACAATAATTCGTTGACTCCGGTACCTGACCTTAGGGGATTAGTAATGAAAGGTTATAAATTTCTCACTGTACAGTAAACATTAACAGATCCGTAATCCGGTTTTCAAAATAGATTTAAATAAAACTCAGTAACATTTACTAAAACTTAAATTTATTTTGTAAAAAAATCACGAAATTTTTTAAAAACAAACAAACAAATTTTAAGTTTATTTATTAATTGAAATTAAACAAAACTGTTGAAACTTACGTATACGTATACGTATATATCTTCCTGGACAAAAATAAATAATACCTTTCTGTAAATGTTCGAAGAAATATTAACCACCTTTTATTAGTAATCCCTTAAGTGCAGTTAAGAGCAGGTACCAAGTCAACGATTTATTGTGAAACGTACTTTATATGGTATACTTTATACACAGATACACACGAATATTATTCAATACGAGTATTTTGTATGAACTTTTATTTACATGCTATTCTGCAATTTTCTTTGTCTTTGCAGTGTTTTTGATTTGTAATTTTGCTAAATAGTGCTAAATAAGAAGTATTTAACAAAATAAAATCCAAATTTATAGGATACAGTTGATGATGGCGGATTATATGATATTTTTGATGTTAAGGTTAGAATTTATTTTAATACATTTTTATTAGATTAAATAAATTTGGCACTATAATATTAAATATAATTTTGTCCTAAAATATGTGTTAGTTACATAAAAACTTAAAAATCAAACAATATTGTGTAAAAAAAGTATGAAAGCAATATTTACATCAAAATCAAATATTGGCTTTTTTATAGTTCTGACTTAAATAAGGAGTAATTTAAGTATGAACTCAAAGGATAATGCTGCTACAACATTGTACTTTACTTCATAAAATAAAGATTTTTTATAATTAAATTTTATTTGAAAGTCGTGAACAAAGTATAGTATTCTACTCGCATGTAATGGCTATTATATGCTTATTGAATAATATACTATTTTCCATCTAACTTTTTCAATTAAATGTAGAAAATCATGTCTAAATGATTTCAAACCTTTGATGATTCTTCTTCATCAGATTCAATTTCAGGTGAACCGACAGTTTCTTCATCGATTTCTTCATCTTAATTATCTTCATGAGCAGTGTGACGTTCTTCTACTTCTTCTGAGTCAAATTTAAATCCAATTTAAATTTTAATATTTACATTCAGAATATATTTTTTTTTATTTTTTATTTAGCTTAACGTGCTTCAGACAACTTGGGCCATTAGCACGATTACAATGAGAATTACATAATACATAATATTTCATTTTCATTCAGTTTTGTACATTTAAAGGTTATAATTTATACTGTATTAAGTTGGTTTTCTTCCTTTATTAGCTGAAGGACTTGTGTAATTTGGTTCGGGCTAACAGGTTGGCTGAAAAGTACCCGGTCTACCATAGTAAAACACAATATTTTGACAAAATTCATTTTTTTTATTCAACATAGTTGCCTTCAAGGGCGATACAGCGATTATAGCGACCTTCCAACTTTTCGATACCATTTTTGTAGTACTCCTTCGGTTTGTCCTCAAAATAGGCTTCAGTTTCGGCGATTACCTCAGTATCAGAGCCCACTTTTTTTCCCGCGAGCATTCTCTTCAGGTCAGAGAAAAGGAAAAAGTCGCTGGGGGCTAGATCTGGAGAATACGGTGGGTGAGGAAGCAATTCGAAGCCCAATTCATGCAATTTTGCCATCGTTTTCATTGATTTGTGACACGGTGCATTGTCTTGATGAAACTACACTTTTTTCTTCTTCATATGGGGCCGTTTTTTCGCGATTTCGGTCTTCAATCGCTCCAATAATGCACAGTAATAGTCGCTGTTGATTGTTTTTCCCTTTTCCAAATAGTCGATGAACAATATACCGTGTGTATCCCAAAAAACTGAGGCCATAACTTTGCCAGCTGACTGTTGAGTCTTTCCACGCTTTGTTGGCGGTTCACCGGCCGCAGTCCACTCAGCTGACTGTCGATTGGACTCAGGCGTGTAGTGATGGAGCCAAGTTTCATCCATAGTCACATATCGACGCAAAAAATCGGGTTTATTACGACTCTTTGCTGTTTTTTGTCGATTGTGAGCACGCGCGGCACCCATTTCGCACAGAGCTTCCGCATATCCAAATATTCGTGAACGATATGTCCAACACGTTCCTTAGATATCTTTAGAGTGTCAGCTATCTCGATCATATTCACTTTACGGTCACTCAAAATCATTTTGTGGATTTTTTTGATATTTTCGTCGGTAACCACCTCTTTTGGGCGTCCACTGCGTTCATCGTCTTCGGTGCTCATTTTACCATGCTTGAATTTTGCGTACCAGTCAATGATTGTTGATTTTCCTGGCGCAGAGTCCGGAAACTCATTATCAAGCCAAGCTTTTGCTTCAACTGTATTTTTTCCTTTCAAATAACAATATTTAATAAGCACACGAAATTATTTTTTTTCCATCTTTTTGAAAATAACAAAAGTTGCTTCACTAAAAATGCAATATCTCACAAACTAATAGTCCGACAGCTGTCAAATTTTTACACGAATCTTTTGAAGGTTGATACTATCTAAAAATGAAATGGATTTAATTCTGGTGTCGTCATCTATAGGTCAGACCGGGGACTTTTCAGCCGACTTGTTAGAAGATAGTCTTGATGTCGCTTTCAATTCCTAATATTTTGCGTCTATTTGTGTAGTAGGGACAAACTATTAGGATATGTTCTATGGTTAATTGAACCTGGCAGTGCTGACAGTGGGGTTCAGGAGATTAATTCATTAAGTGGCCGTGAGTGAGTCGGGTATGGTCTATGCGCAATATTCTCATGACGGCTTTTTCCTTCCTTGTTAGATCTGGCATGTCGAATCTGTTGATCTTAGGGTGTATTTTTTTTAGAAATGTTATAGAACTGTTCCAATAGTTCTGCCAATTCTTGCGGACAAGTTGTTTAGTATCAATTTTTAGATTGGTGGATATTTGTAAGTTGATCGGTTTGGATGATATTAATGCTCCTTCCTTTGCAAGACAATCGTCTTTTTCTTTGCCAGTAATACCTGCATGGGAGGGGACCCATATGATGGTGATGAAAACGTCACGAGAAATTAACTTTTGGCAGGTATCATGAATACGTTGAACAAGAGGGTGGTTGGGAAAAAGATTATTCATTGACAGAATCGATGATAAAGAGCCTGTACAAATGGCAATATGCTGATGGGGTTCTGTGATAAATTTTAATGTCATTAACAACTTCAATTTGACAGTATAATTTGTAACCACAATACATTCCAATTGATTGAAATCTGTGTACTACATACAGGTAAGATTGCTCAATTTATGTAATGTTCTTTCTGATGTTTCCCGTTGTATTCTTTTTAGCCTGATGATGGTCTTTTAATTCAGACCGAAACTAGTAGCTTTGTAACAACAGTACTATATTTTATGAATAAATTGATTGGTGACATTGACATTGGTTTTTTCCTTTCTTCTTCATAAATTTAAGAGATTGTAGGATGGCATATAGCTCTCCAGTAAATACACTGCAAGAGTTGGAAATTCGGTATGAGCCAAGGGATGTGAAAGTGGTGGTAACAGCACATCCAACTCCATCCTTAGTCTTTGATGCATCAGTGTAGAGGATCATGTCGTACTGCTTTTTGTCCAGTATTTCCATAAATGCTTTTCGTATAATCCCATGATTTGTATCTTCTTTTGGGTACTTGATGAGAGAAAGTTCGAAAGTCGGGAGAGAATTGGTCCAGGGAGGATTTGTTGGTGTGGGTATTGGGATAAATTGGGAAAGTTGGATATGTGATTTTATTGATTGAAGTAGGGTGGGAATGGAATATATTCGTGGTGTGGGAGATTCAATATTCGTGCTGCAAAGTGTTGTGATTTTAGGAAAAACTGGGTTATAGGGATTTGCTGAGACTGTAGTTGAGTAGGAGGTATTGACGCCTAAGCCAAAGAGAGGGTTCATTGGCTTCTATATAAAGGCTCTCCGCAGGACTGGACCGGAGGGCCCCAACACATAGTCTGATCGCAGTATTGTGTATAGTGTTGAGAGTTTTAAGAAGGGATTTGGATGCAGTCATATAGACAATACTACCATAATCTAGTTTGGATCGGATCAAGGACCTGTAGATTTTTAATAGAGTGGATTCACTAGCACCCCAATGATAGTGAGATAGTGTTTTTATGATATTTAGACTTTTGAGGCAGTGGCCTCTAATTTCTTGCATATGATGTTTCCAAGAAAGACAAGAATCAAATAATATAGACCTAGTATTTTACAGTGTTCGACAACTGGAATGGGTTGAGAATTTATGAAAATGTTTGGTACGGTAGCCGGCGCTTTTCTGCTAAATTTAATCAGCCTGGATTTAGTAGAGGAGAGGGAAAGGCAAAGGGCAGTAATTCTACTATGGACCATATTTACAGCCTTTTGTAAAAGTTTGCATGTGAAAGATGTGTTGGCCCCATGGGAGTAGAGTATAAGGTCGTCCGCGAATATAGTGGATTTGACGGGAGTAGGAAGATTAGTGCAAATATTGTTAATTGCTAAAGTGGATAGGGTGGGGCTTAATATGGATCCTTGGGGAACTCCATCTTGTTGAAAATGAGAAGGAATATTTTTAAAACTACATTCAAACTAAAATGTCATGACGATGACACACATTAAAACCTAAGAAACTTTTAGTATTTCATAAAACCAGAGGGTTTTATAGTTACTACAATTAAAGCATTTATAAAACTATAATAAAACTAAAAATATTGAAGTCTAAATAATCTTATTTTGTACTTTTATTACTTTTATTTATTTATTATTTATTTCTTTTCCTTTTTAAATATTTTTTGCTCAAGGATTGCTCAAGCGAGAAGTATCTTTATGAAAATACGGGGGCTGCTCACTGACACACATATCAGTTTACAATTGGGACTGAAGCTTGTTAAATGCTATATGTGGTCGGTATTACTCTATGGCGCGGAAGCTTGGACACTCAAAACATCTAGTATGAATAAAGTGGAGGCCTTTGAGATGTGGGTTTATCGCCGAATTCTAAAAATTCCCTGGACAGCACGAATAACAAATGAAGCAGTCCTGCAAAGGTTGAAAAAGAAAAGAGAACTCCTAACATTAATAAAAACCAGGAAAACCAGTTACTTTGGTCATCTGCTAAGACAAGGAAAATATTATATCCCACAATTGATAATAAAAGGTAAAATAGAGGGAAGGCGCGGCATTGGAAGAAAAAAGTTGTCCTGGATGAGAAACATCAGAAGATGCACGGGACTAGGGTTCGAAGAACTCATCAGAACAGCAGAAGATAGAGACAGTTTTGCCATGGTAATCGCTAACCTCCATTGATGGAGATGGCACTCGAAGAAGAAGATTACTTTTCATAAAACTTTTATTAAAGCTAGAGAGTTTTTATGAACAAAGAGTATACTTACAAAAGGTTTTTATTGTGCTACTTGGGATTAGTAACACCATGAGTTGTTTCTGTAGTTTCGAAATACGAAATTTTGAAATCACGATTTAAAATTTAAATATCCAAGTATAATTATCAATTTCTTTATAAAATACGTAAAGTAAGAGCTAAAACTTTGATGATAGGGTAATTTTTATACCATAGTCAGTTATCCGTGATATTTATGATACTAGAGTAGGCGGATTTATTATAATCCATTGTTAATAAATTTAAATTTATTTAGTGAAATTTAAATCGTACATCTTATATTTTGAGGAAATAAAACATTAACATATTTTTATAGAATATTAAAATTAGTTTAATAAACTTTTTGGTTTGCTGAATATTTTAATAAGAGAAACGTCTAAATATTTAAACTAATAATTTAATAGTTGATAAATAAAGCTTATTTCATGGCTTATTTACTTCTGCATTCTATTAGCCTTCATTATTTTTCCTTCTGCCTCCGATAATCCACTAATTTGTTTATTCAGTAATGAAAAGACTTTTCTTTCATCGAAACAAAAAAAACTTCAATACGCCTAATTATTTCTATTCGAAAATGTTAATAGTCAACAAGATTGATGGTGATGAATTTATGATGATGACACGAATCGCTGATGGTCTATTGATCGAAATATAAGCGTTTCCCAAAATATGCATTGAGATGTAGAAGGTCGTTTTATTTTACATTTCGTTAATCTCTTGTTAAAAGTAACAATTATTTAAATATCTTAATTAGTGATTGAAGACTATTAGACCAAGAAATAAAGGTGTTAATTTTCAAAAAAGTACCAGCTGATATTTAATCCTTGAAATTTTTAGGGAAAGTACATATGAAGTAAAAAAAAATAATTGCTTATTGCGATTTTTTAAATAATTAAAGTAATTTATGAATAAAGTTTTTATTTTTCTCATTTCATTTTTTTTGGGAAATGATAGGAAATTAATTTGGAATTATGTTTTAAAGTAGTTTATTTAATTAAAAATCAAAAAATAATGGGCATAAATAATGAAAATAACAATTTTTTCATACTGTACGGTAAAGTGCCATTCCCGGACTCGTTTAAGTTTGGGAAATGGCACTTTATGGTACACTTGTACTTTACAGTACTCTTCAATTCTCCCAATGTTGTTGAAATAATAAGTGAATCAACATAAACTAAGCTTTTATTCTAGTTTTTGAAGATTGACATTAATTGTACAACTTCTGTTGCCAGCAATATGTATTAATGGAGTTGTTGATGGATTTACAGTGTTTTCTGTAATCGCGGAAGACGTGTGGCTAAGATGTAACACTTCAACAAAAGTTTCGCCCCTTTGGATCATTCCTGCACTCTTGTTTTTGCCTTCAATCGATTCTTCTATATACTTTTCTGCAACTAAAGAACTCTTCCATCCAGCGTGCTGTTTTAGAACTTTAAGGTCAGCTCCAGCATTGGCCAACAACGTTGAGGATGTCCTCCTGAAGCAATGATCTGTATACTTTTCTGGTTGGTCTAGTTTTAAGACAGTATGTATACCAGCTCTTTGAGACAGACATTTTCCTTGTTTATAACCCACCAAAAGAGCTTTCAAGGGAGACGTGTTGCCATAAATTCATGTATTTTCTAAATACAGTATCCGCCAAAATAAACAGTACCGAAAATAAAAATAAAAACATGAGATATAAAAAAAAACTTTAGCCCAACAATGCCTATATGGTCGGATAGAGAAAAAAAATAAGAACTTTGATGACCCCCAATCCCCCCCCTCCACTCCTTGCCACCCCCATATGCCATATCTCGAAAAGTAGAGGAGCTGAAATATTGTGACCCTCGAAAGACATTCGACTCGAGAAAAAAAATACCCCCGCTTTGCCCCCCCTTCGTTTTTGAGATCTTGGTACCCGGGAAAATGACCTTTTTTATTATTTGAGATATCAAAAAAATAAAAACGGTTCTAGATAGAGAAAAATCGAACGAATGCAGAGGAATCATCATATGGGGGGTCAATTGGGGTAAAAATTAAAGGAAAATATAAGGAGGGTCAAAAATTTTTATTTTTTTTTTTCGGGGTTTTCATTATGTTCACGTGAATCCATTTGAAAAACTCTCTTCGGTCGACCACCCCAATGCTCCCCCCGAATTTTTTTTTAGAACACGTATCGCTAAATATTGATCTCGGAAAAAAGATATTTTGGGGATCTTCCTCATTGGTAAAAGGACACCTGTTCTAAGCTTGGACCATCATTACGACCTTTTCCGTATGAACGAAAACAATGCTCTACCAAAAACACTTTTTCTTCCGTTGTTAGAACCATTTTTAAATCAAATTTAACTGCAGCGTACTATTAATGACAATTAAGTCAAATATGACAAATCCATATTACATAAACAACTCCACAGCACTCTCTGTTTCGGTACTGTTTATTTTAGCGGATACCGTACATCCAAATAGTGAACCTCATCACTGTTAATCACAGTAAAAGCTCGTTGAATATGCGTTTTTGTCTGGTTAATCTTAACTACCAACTGAGTACCTGTATCCTCCACATCATTAACTTCTAAATTATAGATCTCTTCTCTTCGGCAACCTCCAGCAACTCTAGGTAATGCTATCACTTTGAGTAGTACATATTCTTTATCTGGAGCGTCCCTTATGAACCTTTCAATTTGTTCCTTTGTCAGCACCTTCGACTGGTTTGGCTAATGGTCTACATTTTGTTTTTTCAAAAAAGCTATCAACTTTGGGAAACTTGATATGTTGACATTCTCATTAACCATAATCATTGATTTTATCATCGAGTATTTGGACCATAATGAAGAAGGGTTGAATGTTTTTGACTGAAAATTTAAACTGTTAAAAACAATATTCTTTAAAAAAACTGTTCTTACCACATCCAAAAAGTAAGCCAACATTACATTTTCATCAACACTACTTTTCAAATTGTGTTTTTCACGCCAGTTGCAAAACAGCACAAATTCTTTTTTATATTTTTTCGCAGACTTAACTAGAATAATTTGCCCTATCGGTTCCGCAGTTTTCTCAGCAATTTCATCTAATTTCAGATCCATTTTCTCCGCAGATATTTCGTTTGTGAAAAAAAATTTAATATGTTTGCCTTTATTTACATTGTTACTTGGTAACCGCTGTTCATTTTTTATTTATAAAGCAAATCAACCATGTTAAGAATAAATCAAGTAACATAATTTTTTTACAGCAGTCTACATCCTAATAAAATGATGTAATATGTTATTTCAGTTTCATATTTTATTGCGTTTAAAAGCAAAGGCTCTAATAACATCTCTCATTCTTCGTAGAAGGCTTCTTATCAGTTCACTTATGTAATCTAAATCCAAATATTCCCATTCTTCTATTTAAACATTTTCCAGCTCATCAAGGTTGTCTGGAGCGATATTACGAGTTCTTATGCGCCTGTCCAGGTAGCCCCAAATATGTTCGTGCATTAGAATAAAATTCTCTCCAATGATTGGAACAAATGACACTATATTTTCCTCAAGAACCTCCCTTATACATTGAGCAAATCGTTCACCTGCGCGTATATAAACTGGAATACGTCTATCGGATCCAAAAAGTGAAAATCTTGATTCATCCGTAAAAAGAATATTAGCCCAATCCTTAATATCTCAATTCACATGTTGTCTTACAAACCTTAAACGTTCTACTCGGTGTGCTCTGGTTAACAATGGAACAGTAACAGGCATTCTGGCTCTGATTCCAATATTCCTTAATCTGTTTCTAACTGTAGGTATTGACAGATATTCTAACTAAATTGATTGTACTAACCCTTACTTTTTGGAAGTCCATCTTATTAAGAATAATAAAAAACTCTTTGTTTTAACATTCCGGACTCCAGAGAGAACATTTTGCAGTTGCCTGGCTATAACATGACGAGTTCGCAAAGTATGAATTCTTAAATAATGGTCATCTACAGGATTAGTACACCTGGGACGTCCTGGAACTGGAACTGGTCTTCTATTATAACTTCCAGTTTCCCTAAACCTTCTTAAGACTCTAGAAATGCTGGATTGGTTGATTCCCATGACTTCAGCAACATATTGCTGAGATCGTCCATCTTGAACTAAAGCCACGATTTGAGCTGCTTGTTCTGGGGTTAAATTACTCATTTTCACTCAAATTGTTTCTAGACACTTTCAAATGAAAAATTACCAAACGTACTGCACACAAGAAATTTTAAAATGTAAATAATACAAATAGGATTTATCAAAATTTATTCATCTTTTGTTTTTCAACAAAAAGGCAATTTAAAATGTGAATATTTTGGGCTTTTATACAATCTAAAGGATACCATACACTCACATTAAAATATTCTGAAAAATGTTAAATTTTATTTTACACCATAATTCAATTTTTAAAATAATGCGATACTTTTTGTAACTAGTGTATTTTAGCCAAAAACCTGTCATTTTTTACTTTATATAATACCGTAAAAAAACTACGTATTCTAGATAAATTTAAAGAGCACGATACTCTTTATCTTATAGTTTTGTGTTCGGGCCGCACGTTGGGCGCCAGTGGATCAAGTATGGATTTAAGGTTTTTTTGAGTTTGCCGGTTTCTCGGAAACAACAAAAATATTTTCGTATATGTATTTGAAAGTAATAACCAATAACGTAATGCTTTTCCCAAAACATTCAATGAGATATGGAAGGTTGTATGGTTATAAAATTTTATTATAACGTTAATAACGTTAACAAAAGTACAGCGGCGTGCATGGTTTGGGAGACACAAACAAATTTGTTTTTTAAATGAGACAGCTTGTATATTATTGAATTTTTAAAAATATGTATTTCTTCAGTGCAGCTTTTTTCCCAATGAAATACGCTATAAATAAATCTTAGCAATCATACAAGAGGAACTGGTAATAGCTAAAATCAGTTTTTTTACATTTTTCGACATAGATTCAGTGCGTGAACCGATAGAGAAGTTATTTCCACTTCTAAATTTTTTGTTCCTGAATATCAAAGATATACCACTCGGTCAACGATTTATCTACTTGGAATGATTAGTTTGCATACATTTCATTTCTTAAACACTTTCATTAGTTAATTGTAGACGGACCGGAAAAATCGCTTTCATTTAACAGATTATAATAAAAACAGATTTAATTTTATTAAAATTAAATTGTTTTCACCTAATTTTTTTGATAAATTCATGAAGCGTATTAATCTATGGACCGTTTAGTCTAAAAGATATACATCTCCTGTCTTTAGTTTCTATATTATAATTAAGACGGAATGGAATGCATAATTCTAAAGTTTAAAAATTTCGAACGCTGTATGCATATACACATATGTCCAAAAGTTTGGAATATTTAGAAATAATATATCTACGCCTATGGGTTTTTAAAAACTCGTTGATATTTATTTTAAAGCGTTTTTAAATCAAAATAATACTAAATTTGATTAGTTTTTTTATAAATTTGGTCATATTTAATTGATTTGGGTGCTTTCACATTATTCCAATTCTTATTTAACATTTGTGCTGTTTAAAAATGTCCAGAGACATGAAATCATATTTTAATAGGTCTAGAGTAATAGGCATGATGACAGTCAGTAAAAATCACTAAAATATTGATTTGTTATAATTATATAAGATACGGAGATTCTAAAGAATTTACTCATTTTTATATTACATGTGTTTAGTAAAAATATAAGCACTAATTTTAACAATCCGCCATATTAGCTGAAACACCAATCAGAAGAGAGTGACGTCGTACTTTCGTAAATATTGTTGACATTGACATTGGAACGTAAACAAATATTTTGTTCGGGGTTTTTATTGATGTATTCTTACATTGTGGAACCGCACACCATCGATACACATTAGGATTCATGACTATGATAACTATTATAATCGCACAAAATAAGTAAAAACAAAATAAACTTTTTCAACCACCCTCTTTTAACCTGCAAAATGTTTGAAGTTTGACGTTTTTACCACAGAATCCACAGATGACACGGGTCGCAGTGTAGTATAAATGGTATTTACGAATCGATGATGTCATAGATAGACGCCATTACTATTTTAGCGTTTTGGCGTCAAATTTAAAATGCATTTTTAAAAAGTAAATTTCTCATTTAAAAACTCTTTTTTTGCAAAAATAACATTTATTTTAGATAAAGTATATACGTGAAAACATCGTGGATCAGTTTTTAAAAATCAGTCATCATGCCTATTGCTTTGTTACAACAGGGCTTTGGTCAAAATGATAACGCGAATATTGTTGGTGTTACTCAGGGTGCTGTATCAAAAATTAAAAAAAAATCCAAGACACAAATGATGTGAAGGATCGTCCCAGAAGTGGCAGAAGTCGATGTACAACAGCAGCACAAGACCGGCAGATAACATTGATAGCTCGAAGAAATCGACAGGAATCTACAAGTGGCATATCCAGAGAAATTGCTAGACTTGAAGGACTGAATATCTCAAGGCAAACAATTACATAAAGATTAAATGCGGTAAATTTGTATCGCAGAAGACCTCTACGTGTTCCCAAACTAACCTATCAACAAAAAATTGTAAGGTTGCAATGGGCTCAAGAAATGTTACACCATGGTCATAACTGGAATTACTGATGAATCAAGAATTGGCTTGGTTTCTGATTCGCGAAAAACGCTAGTTTGGAGGGCCCCAGGACGACAAGCCCGATTAGAAACAGCCCAACCACGTGTTCCATTTGAAGGTGGGAGTATTATGGTTTGTATTGGTATTATAAGGGGTACACGGACCCCTCTACTGGTTTTGGAGAGAAGAATTACTGGTGCTGTGTACATCGAGAAAGTTTTAAATCGTGTTGTGCGTCTATTTCGCGGGGCGATAGGTGATGGATTTGTGTTTATGCATGACAATGCACTTCCACATCGAACAGCTGCAGTACAAATTGGAAGAAGAAGGAATATCCTCATTAAGATGGCCATCAAATTCCCCTGACATGAACGTCATTGAACATGCCTGGGACATTCTTAAAACACGCATTAAGAAGCGAAACCTTCCCCCAATTACTCTACGAGAACTGAAAGATGCTACTCGTGAAGAATGGGAGAGAATTCCGCAAGCCCAGCTCGACCATTTAATCGATAGCATGCCACATCGCCTACAGTCATGCATACAGGCCCATGGAGGAAATGCTGATTATTAATTTTATTTAAAAACCTTTTTTTGCTTATTAATTTATTTTAAAAAATTTGAAATACATTGTGCATTTTCCACCTCAAAAGAATAAATCATTTTTTTTTGTATGTTTATCTGACTTCGAGATTTATTTAGTATTGGTTAGAGTTGTAGCAAAATGTTTACTTATATTCAAAAAATTATTTATAAATTAACTTTTATAAATAATTTTTGGAATATAAGTAATAATGAAATATTTCATATTTGGAATAATGAAATATTTCATTTTGGAATAATGAAATATTTCATTATTCCAAACTTTTGGACATATGTGTACCTACTTTACAGTTTGTTAACTATTTTTATATCTACATTGATGGAATTAAACTAATGATAAATTCTGCACTGCCATTCCTAATTCTTTATTTCCTAATGCTACCTTGGATTTTTAATAAAGGTTTATTGGTATCTCTTTTGTTCAAATGGACTATAAATCAAAAACAAAGAAGTACTGAAAATATGATGATTTTCAGGAAAGAAGTGAGGATTTGTGTCACTCCAATACTTCACATTTTTTCTATTAACATATCCATTGAGGAATAAAGTACTTTCGTCACTTATACAAATTGTTTTAATGTAATCTGGCTATTGGTCAATTTCATTAAATATATTTTCAAAGAATTCTTAAAGTTGGTGTGCCATAGATGAAATTTGTTTCACACTCTCACTCAGTGTACTTTTAGGGTTGTCAGATCCATGTATGTGACTTATTTTCATGTAGTTTTAGTGACTTTTTTGAATGATATTTAAATTAAGTATGTTATATTTATACAGGGTGGTAGATCATTTTGTAAAAATGATAAATAATGTTCCCCGTTTAATTTGTTTGGAAGAAACAGTGGCCCTATCAAATAGTTATCGATTATTCCAGCCCAAACGTTTACTCAAAAATTAACCTGATGATGACGCACTTTTTTAACTTTGGGATTTATATCAGCCCAGAAATGAGTGTTATGGTGATTAGTAACTCCATTTCTTGTGAAAGTAGATTCGTCAGTGAATAAAATATTATTTATAAAATTTATGTTGCGTCTATTTTCTTCTAAAAGCCAATCACAAAATCCCATTCGTTTAGCATAGTCTTCGGGAAGTAATTCTTGAACTTCTGTGATATGGAAGGGGTGAAGTAACTGGTCCTTAACTGTTCTCCATACCTTCATACGAGGTACTCTTAATTCAGCCGCTATCTTTCTCATGCTCGTGTCCGGGTGTTCGTCAACAATTTCTATTATATCATCTGCATTCGCAAGGTCTTTTGGACGACCACTATTACCGAGAACTTGTTTTTTTAAAGTGCCTGTTTCTCTTAAATTTCGGTCAATAGTCAGGAAAATTCGCCTATCTGGTACATTTCTATTAGAGAACTTATCAGCATAGCGCCTTGCAGCCGCCGCACCATTTCCTTCACATTCACCTAATTAGAAAATGAAAGTAATACATACAACCGCTATTTTCATAATGAAATCTTTAACTAATACTAAGTGCATATCAGCAATTTCTGAGAAACTGTAATTATTCATTTTGATTAAGAATAATGGAAGCTCTTCGTTTTAACGTAACTTCCAAGTTTATTTGAAAGATGGTTTGACAGGTGAGTTAGTAAAAAGACTGTTGGATGATAATGGGGAGTATTTCTTAGAACTTTTCAACAAGGTTCTGAGGGAGGAAGAGTTTCCGGAAGCATGGAAAGTAGCCAAAGTGGTGCTGGTGAGGAAGGCGGGTAGAGAGGGAAGGCGGACAGGGAACTACAGGCCCATCAGTCTGCTGTGCGGGATAAGTAAAGTTTTGGAGGGGATCGTAAAAACAAGAATCGAGGAGGAAGTGGAAAGAAATGAGGGATTTAGGGAAAACCAGCATGGGTTTGTGAAGGGGAAGTCTTGTATTTCCGCACTGGGCAAAGTGATGAGATTAGTGGAAAATGCTAGGGAGGGTAGTTGGAGGAAAAAAACTGGCCCTACTTGTATTCTTCGACGTTGGGAATGCGTTCAATGGGGTCAGTAAAATGGCAGTGCTGAGAGCCTTGGCTAGACTTGGAGTGGGGGAAGGTATAATAAACTTAGTAGAGGATTATCTGACGGGGCGGGTTTTGGTTGACTCGAGAGGGCGGAGGTATAGGACGGAGATGGGAGTGCCATCACGGTCGTTTCGCTAAGATTAGCATCGTCAGATTGACATATTTAAGTTACATTTTGTTTGTTTGTAGCTAGGTACCTGATGTTGTTTAGGTAGTATTAAGGCTAGACCAAGTATGGAAGTAATAAGACATAACAATATTAAAACCTAGATGTTAATAGCCCTAAGTGATTATCCTGGATGTACTTCCCTCTAAGATCAGTATAACTGTGCAATGATATAGAAAAACCAGGAAAAAACTATATCCTGCTGATCTTTACAATAACTTAATATATTTGTGTTATAATTACGTCTTATCTATGTATAAAATGTAAACTCAATCAAAGTAAACAGTGGAGAACTTCTAAGATTTATTTGTTCATTAACAACTTTAAATTGTGGATCTGCTAGATGTCTTTTTATTTCAAGTTCTTCAAGGAAATCTAAATTTTGTTTTTTATCACATGTGTATAGTATTTGGATGTCATTGGTGTGTAAGAGTGAGGTTGGATGTTCAAGTAGGTGTTTTGCATAATTTGACTTATCTGATTGTTTTAATCTATATGCTCTTAAGTGTTCATTGAATCTTACTTCAAAATTTCTTTGTGTTTGACCTATACATACAGCATTACATTCTGGACAATTAATTTTGTAAACACCAGATTTTTTTAATTTGGGTAATTTTGTTTACATCCGCCAGAGTTGAATTTTCAAAGATTTAATGCAGTAATAAAATGCAAATTCTATCCTAAAACATAACCTTAAAATTACAATTTAACATCAATTTCTCGGATTCACAAACAAGACAATAGGCGATTACGGTTTTATCATAAGGATATCTAATACGAAAAAAACAACTGAATATGAGAGCAATCCGTATTATCATATAACTAGCACACAACAATGAAATGGGTGTATATAATATAACGCCATCAAATCGCTTACATTTGATCTGACTAAAAAGTGAATGGATTCTACTCGTTTATATTATTACATTTTAATATAATTGCATCTAACAATCCGATAACGATAATTTTTTATTGGAGTCTGGCTAGCTAATATTTTATTCCACAATTTCGACTAGTTACTATTAGAAACAAAAAAAAATAACACGTTTTTATTGAATTACGGCATTCTTACGCCGTATTCGTGAGGTAAGGTCAAACTATTATGGCCTTATTAGTTAGATGGCCATCTTCACTTTCTCTATATCAAGTTGAAGCAGAATCGGATTTGCAAAAATTTCACAATCTATCACCGATGTCACTTTTCTTGTGGGGAATAAACCGTACTTCTATGTACAATTACTTAAAGACCGTCCTGCATACTTTCATACTGTAATAATCCAATTTCCAAATAGTTCCTTCCTTGCTAAGGCTGTATAATTTTCAGACAACGTCGAAATTTTTTTTTATTCTACAGGGTTAGTTTAAAGTATATGGAACCCCCTAAATACGAGGATTGCCTTTTATATTTCGGGATTAGAGAACAAAAAGAAATATTAGTCATCGAAGTGCCGGACTCGTTTGAGTCCAGGAAATGGCACTTTACGGTACACTTGTACTTTACAACTCTTCAATTCTCCCAATGTTGTTTGAAATAATAAGTGAATCAACATAAACTAAGCTTTTATTATAGTTTAAGATGTTTTAATGGAGTTGTTGATGGATTTACAGTGTTTTCTGTAATCGCGGAAGACGTTTGGCTGTGATGTAGCACTTCAACAAAAGTTTCTCCCCTTTGGATCATTCTTGCAATCTTGTTTTTGCCTTCAATCGATTCTTCTACATACTTTTCTGCAACTGAAGAACTCTTCCATCCACCATGCTGTTTTAGAACTTTAATGTCAGCTCCAGCATTGGCCAACAACTTTGAGGATGTCCTCCTGAAGCAATGACCTGTTTCTGGTTGGTCTAGTTTTAAGAACTCAGCTATTTTCTTAGGTGTTCCGCCAACAATATGGATACCAGTTGTTTGAAACAGACATTTTCCTTCTCTATAACCCACCAAAAGAGCTTTCAGGGAGACGTGTTGCCGTAAATTCATGTATTTTCTAAACACATCCAAATAGTGAACCTCATCACTGCTAATCACAGTGAAAGCTCGTCGTATATGCGTTTTTGTCTGGTTAATCTTAATTACTAGCTGAGTACCTGTATCCTCCACATCACTAACTTCTAAATTATAGATCTCTTCCCTTCGGCAACCCCCAGCAACTCCAAGTAATCCTATCACTTTGATTAATAGATATTCTTTATCTGGAGCGTCCCTCATGAAGCTTTCAATTTGTTCCTTTGTCAGCACCTTCGACTGGTTTGGCTGATGGTCTACATTTTGTTTTTTCAAAAAAGCTATAACTTTGGGAAACTTGATATGTTGACATTCTCATTAACCATAAACATTGATTTTACCATCGAGTATTTGGACCATAATGAAGAAGGGTTAAATGTTTTTGACTGATGAAAATTTAAACTGTTGAATGGAATATTCTTTAAAAAAAACTGTTCTTACCACATCCAAAAAGTAAGCCAACATCACATTTTCATCAGCACTACTTTTCAAATTATGTTGTTCACGCCAGTTGCAAAATAGCGCATATTCATTTTCATATCTTTTCACATACTTAACTGGAATGATTTGCCTTATCGCTTCCGCGGTTTTCTCAGCAATTTCATCTAATTTCAGATCCATTTTCTCCGCAGATATTTCGTGTGTGTAGAAAAATTTAATATATCTGTCTTTATTTACATTGTTACTTGGTAACCTCTGTTCATTTTTTTATTTATAAAGCAAATCAACCATGTTAAGAATAAATCAAGTAACATACTTTTTTCACAACAGTCTACATGACTTCCTAATAAAATGATCAAATATGTCATATCAGTTTCATATTTTATTGCATTTAAAACCAAAGGCAGTATGAAAAAAAATATAGTACGTCGAATGAACGAATAAGCGAAAGAAATTTGGTGGAGATTTGATAATGTATACGGGGGTTAAAGAATAAATAGAAGAGCCCAGATTAGGATTTAAGATCCTCTACAGGGCTGGGGTGGCGTTTTTGTGTGGAAGTCGCGTTGCCCTGGGTGGTTTGAGTGTGGTTGAGGAATAGATAATGGCTCGGTGTGGTAGAAGAGTGGCAGAAGAGTGCCGGTGGGTGTAGCGAGGCTGGTTTGGCTTTTGACTCGAAGAATTCGCAGAGAACGGGCCCAAATTTGGGCGGCGTTTGGACATCGTGGGGAATCGGGTACACAGCTGTGGCTGTATTGTTCCCTTCCTGTCAGCCATTCGGTAAGTGTTATAGGGAAACCACAGAAAACCTATAACTTGACAGAGCGCCGGGGAGGAGTTTGCGGGGTAGTTCGAGGAATTAAGAAGATTCCTCGAAGGAGTTACCCGGGTTTTGTTGAGTTAAAGATAGATATTATTGTTGCATCTCCCGGAAGCGGGGGATGGTGTTGCGGGGTGATCCCCGGGCTGCGTTGTAGCGGATCGCTAGGGTGATGGGTTAATCGGATTTGTTGAGAAGAGTGTTCTATTCTCTCCTGGGAACAGGAGAGAATGTGAAGTGGGCTTGGTTGTCCGACTGGAGGATGGTGCAGTTAATGCCGTATGAGATAGGCAATAACCGGTTGAGAGTTTGTGCGACTATGTCGCGAGAGTGAGGGACGGCGTTTAGGAGAGCGGTACCCAAGACTTCGATGAGTCTTTGGGTTTGTGGGTGGAACTCAAGGAGTTTTTTGGGACGAGGTAGGGTGATTGGAGCGGTTTCTTGGGGAAGGATTGGGGGTTCGGTGCGTTTGGGACATCTGGGATCGTAGGCAGGGTGAGGACCTTTGCAGTTAGGGCAGGAGGGGGAGAGGGTTTTTTTACAGGATTCGGCCCTGTGGCCTGAGTCGCCACAGATGGGGCAGGAGGGGGCTCTCGATCTGCACTCGGCAGACAAGTGGCCTAATTTGGTGCACTTGGTGCAATACTTGCGTATTGCAGGAAGTGAGTTGGTGTTGGAGGCCTTTCAAGGATGGTTGAGACCGTGGAATTTGATGCCTTCAGTTAAGGCACGGTGGAAATGAGTCTCATTGGGAGTGATGATTCTCATCATAGAGGTGGGGATATCATTCGCTCTGGAGATGATTCTCCAGCAACGTGAATGGGCGAACTGGGCTTCGGTCAAGATGGCTGAGAACCGCATCGGAAATGGCTTTGTCTACATTTCTGCAGACAAATGAGAGATTAGGTTTTTTGGAATTGGGCTTAGAAGCGGCCCTGGGGTTGGAGTTTAGGGGGATACAGCAGAAGGCTGCATCTCCCGAAGAGCGGAGTATTTTGGCTTCGAGCTCCATCGGCTCGATTCGGGAGGTGGTTATGAGGAGGGCCGTTTTGTTGAAGTTATATTTCAACGATTGGATTTGGCCGTGGAGAATTTCATATGTATTTAGGAAATTGTATAGAAGTTTTTGACTGGCCAGGTTGTTAGGTATTTGTCGGAGGTTGTAGGTTTTTGTGGGTTGGGTAGGATTGGGCTGTGGTGGTTGGGTGGTTGGGGTTTTGGGTCTGGAGGAGTTGGGTTTCTGGGTGTTTGGCTGGGTGGTTGGTGTTTGTTGGTCGGTTGAACTGGGAGGGAGAGTTTTGTGTGAGAGCTGGGATCGATCGGAGTATCCCGATGGGCTCCGATCGCGGAGGGGGGAGTACTGGTTCCTGACGAACGCGGCATAGGAGTAGGTCGGGCTGGTGGACGGAGATTGTCGATAGCGAAAGCTCGTCGCAACTCCTGGTTTTCTGCTTCGACAATGGTGAATTTTTGGGTAAGTTCCTTGATCTGTGTTGTAAGATCTTGGAACGTGGAAATGGTAGTCGAGGTCTGTTGGTTGGTTTTCATATAGATGGGATGGAGGGGAATTTATGGAGTTGGAGATGGCGGAGCTGGAGGGAGGAGATTAGATATTCTTGACTCGGCTCCTTCGTCGCCTCGTCCATATACATCTATCTCGTACCGTAATAAGTCACTTCCCGGACTTGTAACGTAAATAACTATTATTGTTTTTCAAAATATTCCCCATGAATATCTATACACTTTTGCATGCGTTTGAACCACTTTTGTCACTCTGATTGAGGTATCTCCAAAACATGCATTCTGAATGCAGCAACCGCTTCTTCAGGTGTCGAAAAACGTTGACCTCTCAGTTTGTTTTTTACGTACGGGAATAAAAAGAAGTCTTTCGGTGCCAAGTCAGGACTATACGGCGGATGACTCATCAAATCGATGTTTTGGGTGCTCAAAAATGCAGTTGTTTGAGTCGATGTGTGGAAGCTCGCATTGTCGTGAAGAGTGATCCGTCTTCGGCGGTTGGTTTTTCTGATTTCTTGGGAGACAACTGGCAAACAAATGGTTGTGTACCACTCAGAATTGACTGTTCTAGTGGTACGGTTGCGACATGCCCAGTTTTTCGGGCTTATACGCGTAAATCCACTATTTATCACCTGTCACGATGTCATAGACGTGTTTCGAAGCACCGCGATCGTATTTTTTGAGCATTTCTTTCGAACAATCGACAAGAGCTTTTTTTTGAGCGATTGACAAATTGTGTGGGATCCAACGCGAACAAATTTCTTTGACCGTCAAATATTTATGCAATATTGATTGTATGCTGGTCCCACTAATGCCTAAGGTTGTTTCAATCTCACGATAGGTCACATATAACGATCTTGCAATATCAGTTCGCGCACAGCATCAATGGTTTTCGGAACAACAACTGATGTTGGACGACCTGCACGAAATTCGTCTTGGAGTGAACTACGGCCACGATTGAATTCAACATACCATCGATAAACACTGGTCCTTGATGGAGCTTCATCGGCAAAAATTGAATTAAGTTCATCCATGCACTGTTCCTGAGGTAATGCACGTCGAAAGTTGTAAAAAAATCGCATGAAAATGTTTACGATTCAATTCCATTTTTGGGTTGAGATGAATCTTTTAAGTTACTGTAAACAACACAAATAGCGCTCGTATGTCAAAACGTATAACATAACCTCAAAAATGTCCAACTTTACGATAGAGCTGTCAGTTGCCAGATTGCAACATCAGGGTTGCCAAATCCCGAAATATAAAAAGCAACCCTCGTATACTTTTAAATTAAATTGTGCACACCCTTTTAAGAAGATCCAAGGAATTAAAAAATGCTATCAAATGTAATCTACCACTTTCAGTTAAACCGGAAATGCATATCAAATTTGTCATTTTAAATAGGACAACCTGTATATTTGTACATTTTTGAATTTCTTGTGAAACTCTGTATACAGTAAAATGTTCCATTCATATTGTTATTGAATAATTGAGGCTTTATTCAATGATTTATCGTTTTTTGCTTAGTAATAATATAGAGGTGTTCTATTTAAAACAACAAAGTTGATATGCATTTCCGGTGTAACCGAATATAGAATTTTTGAATTCCTTGATAATTCCTTGATAATTCCTTGATAAGTATGATTTTAAAGCGATACGAAATGCGGTTATTGATGAAATGGACTTTATTTCCAAGGGTAGATTGTTGAGCATTTTCTTAGCGTTATAAAAAATAGAGCTTTTGATTAGTTCCGTGCGAGGTTTTGGTAAATAAAGGTCATACTCTGCACTTCTAAGAGGGTAGTTATGAGATGGTCTGTCTGAGACTTCAGGTAAATGTTTCCGAATTAAGGAAATGGATTCAAAGATAAATAGGGATGGAAGTGTTAATTATTTATGTTTTTTAAAGAATTCCCTACAGTGAGTTTTACTGCTTAGTTTCAGCGTATACCGAACAGCTCTCTTATGTAATTTAAAAATACGTTCAAATTGAGTCACACAACATGTACCCCAAAAAGGAAGTGCATATCGGAGATGTGACTCGAAGAGGGCAAAATAGACTGTTTTGGAAGCTGACAGGTGAAGCTCCCTAGATATTGTTCTCAGCGCGTAACAAGAACAGCTTAGTTTTTTTGACAAAGCGTCAATGTGTACATCCCATTTTAGAGAGCTGTCAACGACTAGTCCCAAAAATCTCACAGAGTCAACGACCTCTATAGTTGAATTATTCAACATAATAGGTTGAATTGCAGATGTGTATGGTAAAACTTTCGTTTTAGAAACGTTCAAACACATATGGTTAGAATCACACCATGATTTGATGATGGTTAAGTCATGTGAAACGATTCTATGCAGTTCGGTGATATCCGGGTGACTCCAAGAAAAGCTAGTGTCGTCTGCGAATAACAAATTTTTCCGCCGATGCTCAAGTCAGCAATATCATTGATAAATAGCAAAAACAATATAGGACCCAATACCGAACCTTGTGGAACCCCATATTCTATCTGCTTGCATGAAGACCTTAATTCATCAACTCGTACAAGCTGCAGTCTATCATTAAGAAAGGACTCGAACCACCTGATCGAGGTGCCTCTAAATCCATAGTATCTAGAATCTACTTAGGTTAGGTTAGGTTAACACGGTGGTTCGGGATGGAACCCACTTAGGCCAGAGGCCCGTTGTGATGCCGTATGGGGTGGTTGCCACCCCCACCATTATCGTGAGAACCTGTAGCTGCTGTCAATGAACAGCATGATGCTTTTGATACCAACCGACTGAAGATCGGATAAGTTGTCAAAATAGGGCTGTCCCGGAGCAGAAAATATTTGCCTGGATAGGGCAGGGCAGTGACAGAGTAGGTGGACCATCGTCTCTTCCTCCTCTTCGTCTTGACAACTTCTGCAAAAGTCATTCCTTTGTGGAATTCCCATGCGTGCAGCATGGCATCCTCCAAGCCAGTGTTCAGTGATGGCCGCAATCGCGTTTCCGATGGATTTCCTGGAGAGAGATAGAATATCTTTTGTGCGTCGCAGGTTAAGCTCTGGCCATATCTGTCTTGACGAGTTGCAAGAAGGTTCTTCCCGCCACCTCAGGTTGGTTTGGCGGAATATTTCTTTCCGGAGGAGCAATCTTCGTTCAGCGATAGGTGCCCCTGGTCTTGTATTAGCAGATATAGTCATGAGCGTCGTACCAGCTCTTGCTAACTCGTCCGCCTTACAGTTGCCTGCTATGTCCGTGTGGTCGGGTACCCAGACAACATTGACTTTTACTTTAGTCGCCAGCTCATCTAAGGCTTTACGGCATTGTATAGCCGCCTTGGAGGTCAGGTAGACTGAGTTTAGAGACTTAATGACAGCTTGGCTGTCACTTAGAATAGATATTTCATTGGACTCGAATCCGGTTTGAAGTACCCATTTTGCTGTTTCATTAACAGCTACCATTTCTGCCTGGAATACACTGCAGTAGTCCGGCAAACGGAATGATAGGTTGAGGGGTGGGGACTCTGAAAAGACTCAACTTCCTACTCTCCCCTCTAGTTTTGAGCCATCTGTATAGAAGAGCGTCCCATTTGGCTTAACTAGGTTCGCCGTCCACTTCTCTTTGGACGGGATGTCCACCGAGAACTTGCGGTCGAACATCGGGGTGGGTTTCGTGTAGTCTGTGTTGTTTAAGATAAGACTGAATTCCTTCAGAATCTTGGAGTGGCCGTAGTTTACCTTAGGCCATGGTGAGACTGCATTGAGTCTGAGAGCGGCGTTGGCCGCGCATTCCTTCCCATATAGGTCTAGTGGAGTCAGATGTAAGATCATTTCCAGGGCTTTTGTCGGGGTTGTACTAAGACACCCCGTCATGAGAACGGCAGCTAGTCGCTGTACCCTTCCCACCCTTTTCCGGTTGACCTCCTTACATAGGGCTGGCCACCATACCAATGATCCATACATGAGTGTGGGTCTCACGACCACCGTGTATAACCAATGGACAATACTGGGTCTCAACCCCCATTGTTTGCCAATGGTTCTTCTGCAGGTGTATAGCGCAACTGTCGCCTTTTTCACCCTTTCCTCTATATTTTCTCTCCATAACAGCTTTCGGTCAAGGATAAGTCCTAGATATCTAGCTCGTTCTGAGAGTTTTATTTCTTGGTCCCCTATATTGGGAAGGCGAAAGGAGGGTATTTTGTATCTCCTCCTGAAGAGAACTAGCTCCGTTTTGCCCGGGTTTATCCCTAGGCCGCATTTATTGCGGCCGAGTTCGTTTAGAGCCCCCTGTATGACATCCGATTGAATCTACTTAGAAGAGGATAAGTAATTTAATTTAAAAATATTAAACAATTTAGGAGGGCTTCCAAACTTTAAACTAACCCTGTATACAGTTTTCCAGACACTCGAAAATCCATTCTATAGGAACATTGTTACAGATGCAGATCGTGTAACAAGAATAGATTTGCATTCGTATTCAAGCAACGACTTGAAAGAATTTCAAAATTGAATGTTTTCTATTGTTCTTAATCTGTTTTTTACCATTTTGGGTAGATTTTACCGTCAATCAATGGTAATGTTTGGTATAAACATATATATAAAATTAAATTCAAACGAAGAACATTGAAAAAGTAGAATGTCATTATCGTTTACCATTTTCGGTAAATTTCTTTATTATTGAGACCACCTTGCGAGGTGTATACACAATTATTATAATAATTAACTGGATGCTCGATCCAGTGGTGTAGGTATCTGTAATGTCGTTAAAATACCAAAAAGTCTCTTCTAGAACCTTCGATCCAGTAAATCTAGATGAGATCAAGTCGGTAGAAATTAATTGAAAAGAAACTATGTTTTTTGTAAACAGCAGTCTATGAAAAAGTATCTATTATAGGAATTAACTTTTTGTATTGCCCTTGTATACAGTGCGGTCCATGCATATTGTACTTTATCTCCATTATCCTTTGTCATTACGGATCATGAGGAACTAATTAAAAAGTCAAATTGAATCTCGGGCATTGTTTTTATAAATAAATTAGTCATTTTTTTTACCCGATCGGGTGTTAATTTATTTAAAGTTTCGTCTTTTAACATTGATCTTGCTATATAAAGATTTTTCCTACTAATAAGGTGAACGTGTGGTATGTTCCTTAATTTTATGATCTAAGTTTTGATGTAAAACCCCTTTTAAAAATTGAAGTACGTCACTGTCGTTAGTATAGAAAAAAATCTTGTGTCAGTTTCATTTGTTCCTTCGAACATTATCTGTATCGAAGGATTAAATGTTGATAGAATTTTTAATTTGAAAGTTTTTTTATTTTTTAAATAATAACAACAAATTTAATAAAAAACAAAAAACCAGTAATTGTTTAATAAATACCGTAGAGAAAACGTTTACGTTTAATATCCAATCCTCGTAATGTGGGTTACAAATAATCTAATATTAAAAGAAATATTGGTCCTTTGAGTCGGACAAGTTAGATTAAAAAAAATGAGATAGTAAACCTATCAATTGTTCATTTTGCTTTGATTAATAACGTTGACAAGCAAATATGAAAACAAATTAAATTTAAATAAAACTTTGGTCAGGTACTAATGTTGTTGAGATAACATTTTAACGTTATTAATAACGAAGATGACATGTATATACATATTAAGAAAAGTGAAAGTTCTTAATTTAATATTATTTCAACAATGTTATTTATTTTATATAATTGTTTCTTTTGTATTGTGCGATAGTCACTAATTTATCAAGCTAAAATGTATGTGTTGCAGAAATATTCAAAAATAAAGATGTATTGCTTATGTAAAAATCGCATTTGGTGTTAATAATCTATGAATTGTTGTTAAATATTAAATTAATGGCAGCGAATATTTCTGATTCCTTTTTTTTCATAATTGATTAGTATACTGTAGATATTTGTATACAATACTCTTCTACTCTGGACTAACAAAAAGAGAACAAACCAGATAAAAATCAATTGCAAATTACACTGTAACATCATATTAACCTTTATCTCAAATCTTATAGCAAAATGTTAACGAACAGTTATCGCGTTTATCTGGTAAGAAACGAGAGGTACTTTTGTAATAAGGCTAAATCATTTCAAAAATCTACCAAATCTAGTAACTAATGTTTATTTATCTGAAAGCAAAAGGTCACTATATAAATCAAAGCAAAAAAGATGATAAGAATATTATTACCAAATATTTATTCTTAATTCAATTATTGCTATAAAAATAATATCCACCTCTTAATTGCTGCATCAATGAAACTAGCAATGTAATATGTAATAATTATTCTTTAATAAAATTAAAATGCATTTACACAATGAAAAGTTTGTATGTATTATAAAGTAATGAATAGTACACATTATATAAAAATATGTATTGGTGCAAGTATTATCAGTTTGAAAATGTACCGCTTGACTAGCTAACATTCATATTTTGCCAATAAAACCAGTTGCATGTATAAAACATTATTTTGACTCCCGTATCACTTGTTATTTTTCATTAGAATTGCTTATTGTTCATACAATCGTATCCTAATCTTGGTTTGAATAGTTTCGCAACTATACATAACGAAATCATTTTCAGTACACTATAATGATTATATATTATTAAATTTAAACGTTTAACTATGTAACACTCTACTAAGAGCTACGAAACTCTTTTTGTTTGCTAGATCGTGATATCCTATGGGTCCTGCTTCGCAGTCTGCACAAGTTAGGTATTTAATAACGCCTACGGTATTGGAAAATCCAACGTTTTGGAAAGTAAACATATCGTTTACCGACCAAAAAAGCGATACGGGTTCTGTCTCTGGATTTCTATCGGTATTTTTAGTTTGCTTCATTAATGGTAACTGAAACTGTAAACAAAAATGTAACAAACTGTCATGATTTTAGTGTTTCTTTCTAACCTCAAAACTTGAAAAATTGGCAGTTTGTGGTGTTAAAATGACTGAATTACAATATTTACATTTAACGCTTCTAGTATTTTTGCCATCTGAAATTTCTTTTTCGTAGTTCTCGCTACAATCAGGCATCGTATTTACAAAAAAAAATTATTATGAACATTAACCTAATAACTGACAGATGTCAAGTTTATTTTCTTCTGATTTATTCCACATTTGTTATTGACATACAAAGTCAAATTAAAGAATTAACTAGCGGGATTGTTGTTCGCACAGGACAAGACCACTGTATTAGAAGAAGAATGTTTCGCACCTAACTTATCTTCCTTCTAAAATTTTGTAGACAAGGTACACGTTTCGTTCCTAAGTTTTTAGTATTTTAATTTAAATTTTAATGTTAAATAAAAGTTTTTAATCAAATATTATTCTCTAGGTATTATCTCTAAAGTATATTTTAGTGAGTTAACAACTTTATTCGAGTAGATGAGCGTTAATATTTAAAGATAATTTAAGATTTAAGTTTAAAATGTATGAATGTAAACAGTGAAAGTTATGGAAATCCACAGCCGTATTGACTAAAGTTCTTTATGTTTTAACTTATTTTTATTATTTTTTATAGATGGCTACGAAAATAATTAAATCCGGAGGGGCTGAGCCCGATGTATTTGAAACACAAGTTGCCCAAGCTCTGCTGGAGCTAGAGATGAACTCTGATTTAAAAGCCCAGCTTAGAGAATTGCATATAACTAAGGCTAGAGAAATCGAATTGAATAACAAGAAGGTTAGTTATAATTTACATCTTATAAATTTAATGTTCTGTATTTTGTTTTTTCGTTCTGTTTTAGAGTGTTATTATATATGTTCCGATGCCCAAGTTGAAGCAATTCCAAAAGATACAAACTAGATTAGTACGAGAGTTGGAAAAAAAATTCAGTGGCAAACATGTAGTTTTTGTAGGAGAACGTAAAATTCTTCCTAAACCCACAAGAAAAACTCGTGCTGCTAATAAACAAAAAAGACCACGATCGCGTACACTAACTTCAGTGTATGATGCTATCCTAGAAGATCTTGTATTCCCTGCTGAAATTGTAGGTAAAAGAATTCGTGTAAGATTAGATGGTTCTCAACTAACAAAGGTGCACTTGGACAAAAATCAACAGACTACAATTGAGCATAAGGTATTGTGTTATTGATATGTCTTTTTAAAATCTGTTTCAGATTAATTGTAGTTTAGTTTGGAGAATTATCATTTTTAATATTTATTTACCAAACTTAAACAATTATTGAAGTATTTCAACTATTAGCATAGTTAGTATTGAAAATGTTGTTTAAATTTGAGTATATTATTGTAGACTGGGGTATTTTTTTGGTTAATTTTTTATTTTTGGTTTTTATTGAATTGCCTGGAGGTCACAGAAAATGAATATTATTTTTAGGTGGACACTTTTGCATCAGTTTACAAGAAACTTACTGGCAGGGAAGTAACTTTCGAATTTCCTGAACCATATTTGTAAATTGTGAGTTTATTAAATAATTGAAAATTTGTCCAAGTTTTTTTTGTTATTAAATCCAAAGTGTGTGTTATTTCAAAAAAGTAAACTATTAAAAATCATATTGAGGACATTTTTTAGCTAAATTAATATATGTATAACCATTTCTTTGCTTCTATAAAGGGGGCTGGAAGATTAATATTTATTTGAAAATGACATTATAGACAATGGCTGGTGTCTTTGTGAAGTAGCTGAGGGTATTTTGGAGTAAACTTGTCTATTTAATTAATTGTCTATCAAAAATTCCAATAGCCAAATATTTGAACAACCATTAACACTAAAAAAAGTTAATTAAAAGTTATTATCTAAAGAGGCTTGGAAATTTGTTTATTTTATACAGAGTGCTTGCAAATTATGAAATTTTTTAATGTTTGATCGAAATCATTTTTATGAATATTGAATAGATATTTGGTTGAATTATTCAAATAGTTGATATTTTATTGAATAGCAGAATTTTTACTGATAAAAATTCATTTATAGAATGATCCAATTACAAATCCTAATGCTATTTTGAACTTTTAAAAAATATGAGAGTCGAAAATCGTAGTTCTAGTGCAGGTACAGAGTTTTGGCTGTTTATTTTGAGACTTTTAAAATGAAAAATTCATTTGTTAGAATAAAGCAAAAGGAACGCTTCTTTCAGAAATAATATGTCACATATTCTATTTTATAATGAAATTGATTGAGGTAACCGTTACTTTGTGGAAGTCCATCTTACTAAGAACAATAAATAACTGAACGGTTGAACTATTTATTCGAAAGTGCGTTTTAAAATGCAATTACAGCTGTTTCTGACGTATTTGGAATAAATAGTGGAAGTTTAGTTCAACCGTTCAGTTATTTATTCTATTTTATAATTGTTGGTATTTGTAATCTCGAAAACTTGCCTATCTCTATGCGTCGCTAAAAACGAGCTATAATTAATCAAATGACAAATGCTGTCAGTGTACTCTTGCGGTGGATAAACGAACTTAATATCGAAACGGATAGTGTCTTTGGCATATTTTTTCCTCAATAAAGGTGAGCCAAAAATGGCTTCGTTGTGTACGAGAATTGTTTCAACTTCAGCGAGAAAGCATGTTCTTTCAACAAGTTATAGATTCGCCGGTAAAGGTAAGTGAAAATTGTTCATTTTACTTCATGAATTTGGTTATTGCCAGACCCTTAGCGTAAGATTGACATTACGTAATTATTGAAATACCCTAATAAATTAGTTTGCATCCCTCATAAATAAATGTTAATCATCTTCTATAGCTGTAAATGTATAAGTATTTATCCAATTTTGTTTTATAAAATATTATTTACACCCTTTTAACAACTTAAGGTAACATAACCTCTTTTTTTATTATAGTTACTATGGGGGATCCTATAGAACACGCAACTGGTTTAGAAAAACGTGAATTATTAGCGAAAGTAGCGGGTAATGACAATCCCTTCGATATCAAAGTAATCAAACGAGGACCTGGTACCAAAGTTCAACCCAATGAAATCCCGTCTGCTTTTGACTCTCGTTTGGTAGGATGCGTATGCGAAGAAGAATCGACTAGTATAAATTGGATGTGGCTACACAAGGGCGAGCCTAAAAGATGCGAATGTGGACATTGGTTCAATTTAGTACATAAAGCACCTGTATAAAATTTCAATTTGTCCTAGAGCATTCAGAGTAAACTAGTTCATTATAATACATTTTATTTCGTTCTTAATTATGTTTGTATTATTTAATGTAAATAAGTTGGTGTTATTAAACCTGGGTTATCAAATAACTCATTACGTGTAATAGTTTGTTTACAAATTTACAAACAATTAAACTGTTAACATCTTATTACATACTATAACAATTTATTGGATATTATTCTTGAATTAGCCAAGTTTTAAGGTTGTTTAGTATACAGTGATTTTTAAATCTGGGTATTACAGTTGCAATAGAGTGTAATCAAAAAAGATTAACTATTCTCTCCAAAAAAAAACTTCCTAATTCAAAAATTGATCAAGACATAGTCCTAAAGCATTGTTTGAAGTGATGTCTGTAATAGATTTGGTTTTGTGTATATTAAAAAAACAGTTTTGATATTATATTAAACAATGTCGCACCAACTTTTAAACAACTATATTTTACCTCAAATCTTTACAGTAGTTGCTGCAGAAACCAACACTGAAGAATAATCTGCAAATAGAAGTACTGATCAATGTGATACATATTTAGGTAGGTCATTTATAAAGACAGCAAAAAGTCAAGGGCCCACCACTGAACAATGAGGATCATCAATGTCATAAATATCTTTATTTTAATATTCAAGTTCAACATTAAATTTTTTCTCTGTTGGATGAAATTCAATTCAGTATTGAACATCTTGTGCAGATTTAATGAAGTTTATTTAAAATAAAGTAGGGATTAAGATTTGGGTAGAAAAAATATTAACCAATTTCAAAAACTTGAAGAAGCATTTCTGTAACTGTTGCAGATTTTTTTAAATTTGCTAGAACAGCATTTTAAAAGCTTACTTTTAAAATTATATTTTCTGGTAAAACTTTATGAATAGGAATTATTTTACCCACTTTTATCTTTTGACAAAAAACGCCTGATTCAAAAGCAAGATTGATAAAAAATACTGTTGATAATTTAAATATTTTCTTGGTTGTGTAATGATTTTACATATCTACTATTGTGAGATTTTACTATCTAAAAAGCGTGAAAGCAAAGTTCAGGCTGTGGGAACAACAAATCTAGATAAAGTAAAAACATCATGGCAAGGGAAGAATTGGGAGTAGAGCCAAAATTGACACAAACTTCATGGAAGTTTCTATTGTTGGTCTCCTCAGATACTTTGCATATTCTAACAATGTTCACTATGTAATTAGTTGCTGTCAATAAATACGAGGGTTGTCTGAAAAGTTTCCGACATATCAAAGATACTAGACATTTTTTCTTCAAATTAATTTTTATTTTTCTACATAGTCTCCTTGTAAGTCTATTCACTTCTCCCAGCTATGCTCCCATCTCTTCAACACGTCCAAATAGTACTCAGCGTCTTTCTTTTCAAAATAGTTGTTTACGAAGGTGATGGCCTCCTCATTCGACGAAAATCTCTGTCCTCCGTTCGCAACTTTTAGCTTAGGGAACAAAAAAAGTCGCTTGGAGCTAGATCTGGTGAGTAAGGAGGGTGGTCAAGCAGTTCAAACCGTAATTCGTGGATTTTCGCCATGACAACCGCTGAGGTGTGAGACGGCGCATTGTCTTGGTGAAACAAAATTATTTTTTTCTGCAAATGTGGCCGTTTTTCCGCAATTTCTGTCTTCAGCTTGTCAAATAATGATGCGTAGTATGCTCCTGTAATGGTTTTTCCTTTTTGAAGATAATCGATTAGGATAACTCCATGACTATCCCAGAAAACAATTGCCATCACTTTCCCAGCCAAAGGAACAACCTTTGCTTTTTTTGGAGACGATTCCCTCGCCTAAACTGCGCCAACAGAGAGTTGGAAATGTTCATTCAAATATGTTTTTGGTCCAAAGTGAGCAAACGCGGCACCCAACGCGTGGGCAGCTTTCTCATGCCTAAATCTTGATTCAATATGTGACAAACACGTTCTTTGGACATGTTTATAGCCTCTGCTATCTCTCTAATTTTAATTCGACTGTTATCTAGCACCATTTGGTGAACTTGACTGATATTATCGTCAGTGGTTGCAGTTTTTGGACGTCCCGAACGTTCATCGCCACCCAAGCTGGTACGGCCACGTTTAAATTCAGCAGCCCAAAATTTCACGGTGGTAAATGATGGTGCAGAGTCCCCGTACACAGCGTCCAACTCGTCTTTGATTTTCGTAGGCGTATTGCCTTTCAAAAACAAATATTTAATGACAGCTCGATACTCGATTTTTTCCATTTTCATAAAAACACTCACATCGACTCACTCAAATGATTATCGAACAACAAATGCGCTTCCAAAATGGCTGAAATTTTAGTGGGTACGTTTCAAAGCATGCGCAAACACATTCCTCAACTTTTGTTTACGAGTGCTGCCATCTTCATGTTGAGGTCGTAAACTTTTCAGACAACCCTCGTAACTTTGCAGAGCAGAAATCTCAACTCTCCTTAAGGAATGGACGAAGAGGGGATTAGAACAATGCACCAACTGCAGTAGACTTGGCAGGAGAAACAAACACTCGCCTACCCCGACAAATCTAGGACTAGGTGGTTGTTGGATAAATCCAACTGCCACAGTACAAATTGTGGAGATGAAGGAACTCCTTACCACTTTTTGGGCACAACTCAGACAAGACATCTTTGGTGTGTGAAGAATCGATGAAGACTTGCACATCCAGGTCGAGGCTTTCTTTCGGGAGGATACCGTACGAGTGATAATATTGAAGAGGAAGAACCTTAGGTATGACAACAGGACCTACTTGCCAGGCATCAGGCACTATATTCATTTATTGCCCCATCTAGATGTGGAAGGTTTGAGAATTAGTCAAGGAATTCCAAGAGATGTAGTGGAAGATTGCATTAAGTTAACATCAAACTCACTTCCAAATGTGTGCGCGTTGTCTAATAATTCTACTACATCTGTACGCCTGGTCTTGCAAGCATCCTATATAGGGTCTGAATCAATCTTAATATTTTTTCGTAAATCTCAAAATGTCCCCACTAAAATTCGGGTTTAGAAGTCGTGGGACATCGTAAGTGTTGATGAGGTAGAGTAAAGGGGGAAATAACGGGGCATTGTTAAACTACTAGTTGCTGTTTTATTATTATTATTATTATTATAGAAGATTAAAGAAGCCGAGGTCTAGGACCTATATAGCTCCTATAAAAAAAACATATATCGAAACAAATGAAATAACCCTATAGTACATAGGTAATACAGCAAAATAAAACAACATATTTTCCACAAAAGTACAATAGAAAACTAGATGAATATTTCCCTCATGTATAATATATGCACTTGTGCAATTATAACCGATAAGAACACAACACGAAAACACATTTATAAATACAAAGAGATCAGTTGAGCATAGTTAATTTATAGGCATCATAGTTGTTTTTGAAAGAGTTAACACTCAAAGCGCTGACAACGTTTGGTGGAAGAGAGTTCCAACTGTCAAACACTCGATTTGACAGAAAACCCTCGCGGCACTTTGTGTGAAATTGTTGTTTTTTTAATTTAAAGCAATGTCCTCGGAGCCTTGGATCAGTATTTAATGGAAAAATGTGTGACAAATCACAACCAAATTTATTATTTATTGCTCTGTAGACTATTATTAAATCGCCGCGAAGCCTTCTATCCTCGAATGTTGGACAGCCAACCGATCTTAAACGTTCTTCATAGGACGGACGACGTATCCCGTATGGAATCCTAGTTGCCCACCTTTGTACCGATTCAAGACGAGAGGAATCCCGTGCCCAGTCCGTATTCCACACAGGACCAGCAAACTCCAAAGTTGGTCTCACGTAGGTATTAAAAATATTCGCAAAATTTTGAGGAGAAATTTTGCAAAATGACTTAGAGAGAAGGTAAAGTGAACTTTTAGCTTTACTGCAAATATACTGAATGTGTTCGGACCACGATAAAGTTTCTGTGACAAGTATTCCCAAATCTCTCTGCTGAGAAACAGTTTCCAAGTTTGTGTTAGAGAGTACATACCTATTTCGTGGATTATTTTTACCTAGGTGGAGCACTGAGCACTTTGATGCATTTTAAAGGTAAAGCCAGACATCCACCCATTTTGATGCTCTGTGCAAATCAGCTTGGAGTCTGTCATGTTCAGATATAGGGTTGGCATATAATTTTGTATCATCAGCAAAGACGGAAATGTTGCTTTCGACGCTAAGTGGCAGATCTGCTACGTACACTAGAAAGAGAACAGGTCCTAAAACCGATCCTTGTGGCACCCCACTAAACACATCAAACATTGAGGAGAAGGAGTCTCCAATACGAACACAAAACTTCCGATTAGTCAAGAAAGCTTCAATCCAATTAAGCAGGTTGCCTCTAACTCCGTTATGTTCGAGTTTAAACAGTAGACGTTTAGTCGGAACGCGATCAAATGCTTTGGAAAAGTCCAAATATATAATGTCCACCGGTTGTTTACTGTCCAAAGCTAGAGACCAATCATTTACGCACGACAACATATTCGTCACCACAGACCTGCCTGGTACAAAACCGTGTTGAGACGCTGGGATTCTATCATGTTCAGTTAGAAAGTTCATTAGGAAATCACGAATTATAGATTCCATAATTTTGACAGCGATAGACGTTAAACTTATAGGCCTGTAGTTTTCGGGATTTAGCTTATCACCCTTCTTAAAAATCGGAGTGACACTTGATGTTTTCCAAATATTTGGGAGGCATTGAGTTGAGAAAGATGTATGCATAATAATTGATAGTGGTAAGTTTATAGAACTACAACATTTTTTTAATAAAATTGCAGTTATACCGTCTAATCCAAGAGACGAAAAAGTTTTCAACGACATTATTTTGTTTCTAATGGTGTCCGGTTCAAACAAAATTTCATTTAAATCGTGATGGTTTCTGGTTGACTTAATAGGCAATACATCAGGCACATCATTTTCTATAGTAAAAGCCTCTTGAAATTTTTTGCCAAACATATTAGAGACTTCTAACTTGTCTGTCGTTGGCTGACCAGTGGTATCGCTTCTTAATAAAGGTGTGGATACTTTAGATAAAGAAAGGTTTCGAATATATCTATGTAGTGGCTTTTTGTTCTTGTTTGAGGCTAACTGATTTTCAAAATTCTGTTTTGCTTTAATTATTTGGTAACTCAGATTATTTGAGAATATCCGGTGGTTGGTATAGTCGATATCTGATTTAGTGCGTGAATATTTTTTCCAAAGAGATTTCTTATATTTAATCATTTCGAAAATTTCATGGTTCAACCAAGGTTTGTTTAGGTTTCGTACAGAGTGTATATAATAGGAGTTTTTAGTAACTGAATTATTTATAAAATTTACGAAAATTTTCCATTGTTGCTCCACGTCTTTTCCATGAAATTTATTAACCCAGTCCGTAGTTAAAATCTCGGAGTTTATTTGTTGATACCTAATTTTTTTTTTATCTCACAAAACTTTTGTTAGAAGTCTCATCAGATTTTAAAATTTGCAGGGAGGTTGAAATTACTGCGTGATCTGATTTTCCAATCGGAGAAATAATGTTAATATCTGTGAGAAGTTGAGAATCTGAGGTTAAAACGAGGTCAAGTATCGAGGGTCGCTGATAAAGACGGAAACGAGTTGGTTTGTCTACTAGCTGCTCCAGACCAGAATCTTCCAAAAAATTTAAAAAGAGTTGAGAAGCACCATCGATGGGGTACGTTTGTAGAGGCCAAGAGATTTTACTTAAATTAAAATCGCCGAAAAAGATGACAGTTTTATGTCTATTTAAAAACTGTTGCAATTTATCATATAAATCCTCGTCACCCCTCGTAGAATTGTAGCCAGGTCTATAAATGCAGGCAATAGAGAAATTAAGTTTTATCTTTTTTGATGAAAAGTTTAGTAGCAGTCCGTCATACTGGAAAGCAGAGAAAATTTGAGGAGTTATTTGAAATTCTGAAAAATCCGACTCATTAACATATACACAACAACCCCCACCTCTATTCAGGCGATCAGCTCTAAAAATTTTGTAGCCAGGTAAATTTATCGATGAGTCCAAAATAAGATTATGCAGCCATGATTCCGTAATTAAAAATATAGAAGGGTTTTCATATTGAACAAACGCAGTAACGTCGAGAAATTTTGCCATAAGAGAAGCTAGATTTGTGTACATAATAGTCCATTGATGGAATTTTGTATTTAGTTTTTTGGCGTAGAACTAACTATACATGGAACTCCTTTTTCATATTTTTTTTCACCGCTGTCAAGGCGTCGGTTGAGAACGGCGCGCAACTCTCTGAGATACTCCTGTTGCATTGGTGTTTTATCATCTTCGATCTTGATATGTTTATATTGAGTTGCAATAAGTTTCTTTTTATTTATCAAGATTGACCTGGCAGCTTGGACGTTTGGAAATATAGCTTTTATTAACCTTGGATATTTTTTATTATTGTCCTGTTTGCCAATTCTGACGACAGACACAGGAGGAATAAACCCTGGGTAAATCGCATTTAAAACATTATTAACCGTAGAGCAATCATTTGCAGAATCTGGTACCCCACGTAAAATAATATTTTTAGAACGTTGAATACGCTGAACTGCCTCAGAGACAATGTTTTCGGTATTTACAGGATCAGCTTTTAAAATATTCTGATTAGATAATTTCGACTCTATTTGTTCAATCTTGTTTTGAAGATTCTGAATTGCATCTTTTAGAGACGCAATCTCCTCAAGTTTGTCAACACATCCATCGCAAAATATTTTTATATTTCTAGCTCGACTGCGCGTAATTTTATCATCGGATTTTAAACTAGCACATTTGAAGTGTATATGAAGGATTGTGAAGCCTACAATGCAATTGGAGAGGTAAGAGTGGATCAGGCCTGGTCAAAACCCTTTGGGACTTTCAAGAAGACGAAATAAGTCTATGTTATGCCTGTCCAAAGGGCGGCAATAGTTTATAAAATTCCACGCGTAACACTTCGTAATAAGTCCCTTGGTATACACAACCAGTCGGTAGGTCATCCAAGTGTCCTTAGTAGCGGTGAACAGGAAGTGATTCGTAACACTTTTTTACAAGTGGCAAAGTGGGGTTTTCCTTGAACCAAGTGTGATATTTGTGCCGTGGTCAAGAAATTCTTGGATAAACAGGGCAAAACAGTGCGTGAATTCAAAGACAATTATCCTGGACCCGATTTTGTTGAAAACTTCATTAAGAAACAAAATCTGTCGACAAGAATCGCAACTAACATTAAAAAAAATCGCGATCGTCCGTAGATAGAACCGACATTATCCAGTTTTTTGACAACATAAAGGAGGATGCATTGGGTGATGATAATAAAAACTTATACATTACGACGAAACTATAATGATCCTGGTGCGAAGAAGGAAGCAGAAACTTCCGTAGGGTAGAAGGAGTACAAAACTATTCTCGGTCCTATGTGAGCATAATGGTCTGTGGTAATGCAGCTGGAGATCTCCTGCCCCCTATGGTAGTGTACAAGAGTTCCAATTTATATGAAAACTGGTGTACTGGAGGGCCCCCTGGTACTGTTTATAGGAACAGCCTCTCCGGATGGTTCGACATGAACCTTTTTGAGCAATGGTTTTTTAAATGCCTTTTACCTCACGTAATTGCAACCAAGGAACCAGAAACACGAGCAGTTGTAGTTGGCGATAACCTGATGGCTAGCCATTTTTCACCACAGGTTATAAAAGCAGCCCTAGAAAATAATATATACATGTGTCCTTTTCCAGCCAACGCCACACATTTGATGCAGCCATTCGGTGTAGCTGTATTTGCACCCTTTAAGAGGAAGTGGCGCCAAATATTAGAAAAATGGCGTGAAAGGAGACCAGATATTCTGGAACTTTGACCAAAGAACACTTCCCGGCCTTACTTTCACTGCTGTGGAACAAAGTTTCATACACTGTACAGACAAATTTATAATTTAAAATCAGGATTTAGAACCACAGGACTGTACCCAATGAATGTTATTAAAGTCTTAAGGAAGATTCGTGGAGGATTGCCTGAAAAATTGGAAGAAACTGAACGAGTTTTAGATTCATCATTGATAGAGTTTTTTAAAGAAATGAGAGGAACAAGCGAAGATCAGAAAAAAAGAAAAAGGGGAAAGAAGTTTGAAGCTGGAAAGCAGATGATTGTTGAAGACCAAGCGATTCCCAGTAAGAAAATTCAAAATGAAGTAGAATCTCAACCCCAGACAACAGTGACGAAGAATTGCCTTGTTTCTCCGACAGCCTTCCAGGGTCATCAGAAAATTCATCAAAAAAGGGCAAAGGCATAGCCAAGAAAACTAAATCAGCATAACAAAAGCAAGTTTGAGGGGTATGAAGAGCGATTTAAATGAATGAGTTGAATGCAATAAGTGGATTTGCGGACTTTGTAATTCAGAAAGCACTGATCCATTTTATGTGTGACCAGTTTGCGAAGCAAGATGAGGATAGAACCTTTAACCCTGAGACCGAAAAAGACTTCCTACCTAGTTTTTAAATATAGAAACGTTTTCTTAGTTTTTTATGTTTGACCTTTAGTTTATACATACCAAAGAATTTTTCTGTTACTGTCTTCGACGTAGAAATATTTTTAATTTTATTTTTATAGATATATTTTTAAGTTTTTTGTTTAAGATACCTAACAATTAAAGAAATAAATTTCTATAAGGTGCAGTCAATAAAAAAACTGAAAAAGTGGAAAATTGTTTCCACCTGCACCCAGGGTAAGGAAACTTAACAGTTTCTATACCAAGCTTGACCGTCTTCTATCAAAAAAACAACTACTTCCCACGATTCCATGACGAAGTCGTAAAAGCGCCATCCTACCGTTGTATGTATATATGTATGTATAAGTTAGGGGTGATAATTACACTGCGACCTATAGGATCTATTGTGTCCCCCCTTACTTGCCATGTTCTGATATTTTCTCAGACTTATAGCAGCTCTTCGAGTCCTATTTTCCTGAGGAAGTTTAGGACATCGTCGGGCTTCAAGTCAGGTAGATCCCCTTCCTCTATTCCATGTGCTCCTAGGTATCTAGCTCTGGAATTTTGCAAGGCAGGGCATTCTGCGAGTATGTGTATTGAGGTTTCATCCTCTTCCTCACAGAATCTGCACTTTGCTTCATCTGCTAACTCTAGTTTCTTCATGTGGCTTCTTAACCGGCAATGCCCGGTTAATATTCCCGTTAAAATTCGGAGCCTTTTTTTACTGAGGTTAAGGCAGCTAAGAGATCTCTTCTGGTCATAGTTCCCCAGTAGTATCTTAGATTGCCTCAGTCCTTCCAGCTGATTCCAGTACTTGGATTTTTCTTTCTTCATTTCTTCCCTTAGTTTTCCTAAGATTACTCTACTGCTGATCTCACAAGATGGTTCTGGTCCCAAAAGTGGGGTTTCAGCTCCTTTTTTTGCCAGCTTATCTGTTTCGTTCCCCTCTATTCCTATGTGTCCCGGGACCCATAGGAGGGTGACAGTGTTCTTCTGGCCCAGTTCATTTAGTTTGCCTAGGCATTCCCAAACCATCTTCGAACTGATTATATTTGAACTCAGCGCTTTGATGGCTGCTTGACTATCCGACACAATCTCTTGTCTGCGGTAGTTTCTTCCAATATTGAATTCCACACATCTTTCGATGGCGCGGACTTCTGGTTGAAAGATGCTCGGGTATGTGCCCAAGCTTTCTGAGTATTTGGCTCTCGGTCCAAAAACTCCTATCCCAGTTCCCTCGTCTAGCTTGGAACCGTCCGTATACCACTTTATGGTATTCTGATTTAAATTCTGTATGGTGTCTTCGTCCCATTCAGATTTATTACTCAACCTTGTGATGAATTTTCTCTCAAACTTGAATTTCTTTGGCATATCATCTTGGGGCATTTCTCAAGTTTGATAAAAATGAAGTGATCGGGGTTTTTCCCTGATAATTCCTTCTTTGATCATTCTATATATCGTTTTCTTCCTTACACTTTCTAACAGAATGTTCAGTGGGGTTAAGTTTAAAATCACCTCCATTGCAGCAGTGGGGCAAGTTCCCATTGCTCCAGTGATACATGAACAGGCTAGTCTCTGAATCTTCTACCGTTAATTTGCAAACCAACGTGGAATCGTGGGTTCACAGTTTATGTATTGGCGTAAAAGAATCATTCTGTATCCTGCTCTGCGGGATGAGAAGAACTACTTGCCTCGTACTTGTAACGAACCGTACGCGCTGCCTCGTCGGCGCACCCATACATTTGATTCCCCCATACCTATCCCCAGTAAACGTGATCGCCCCACTCTCCGAGAGCTGTATAAATTCACGTCCGCTAGCACAGAAAAGACACTTTCCTACGGATCGTCAACCAGGCTAGTAGCTTCCAGCGTGCTGAGCTGAGTGAACACCTGACTGGCTTCTTCCTTAGGAACGACTTACCTTCAGCGTGTTGAGCTGGGTGAGACGTTCAAGGCAAGAACGTATCCGTACTACGAACGCTTCGCCTACAGCGTGCTGAGCTGGGCAACAAGCGAAGGTAGAAAGTCCTGCGTCAATTCCGCCGGATCGTGGAAGCACGAACGTTTCGTTTCTAGCGTGTTGAGCTAAACGAAACGACGGTGTTCTAGATCGAGGATTGACTGACCGCCGTCCTCCGATACCGACCCGTCCCTTCCTGTCCTGTTTTATCCCCGACTAGGACCGTAGTCCACAGAGTCCGGGATCCGTTGTAATTGCACTCCGATACCGCGGGGCGTGTTAATTAGTATACCGTAGAAGGTTCGTTACGTTCTTTCTGTCACTGTAAAGTATTTGTACATATTGTAAATAGTTGTTTTCATTAGATAAGTTTTAGCGATGTATATAGTCCAGGAATAAATATTTATTTTTTACCGACCGTTTGCGTTTCCTTAATTCAGACCTTTCTTGGATAAATAAATAAAGTCCGATACAGATCCAGAACAGAAAACCGGTGACGTCCGGAAAACACGTCACATAATTTGGCGCCCGAGTATTTTTTTTGAACCGAAAGGAAACGCCCGAGTAATTTTTTTATCCAAAAAGGGAACGCCATAATTTGGCGCCCGAGTATTTTTTTTTTGAACCGAAAGGAAACGCCCGAGTAATTTTTTTTTAACCAAAAGGGAACGCCATAATTTGGCGCTTGAGTATTTTTTTTGAACCGATAGGACACACCCGTGTATTTCTACTGGAACAGACAATAAACGCCATAACTTGACGCCCGCGTATATTTACTAAAAAAGAAAACGCCCGAGTTTTACATAAACCGATATAACAGAAAAAATGCAGTCAGAAGGCGAAGAAACAATTGGTTTGGAAATCGCAGATGCCTCTGTTGGTTGGATTTACAAACTAAAAAAGGAAGAACTGCAAGTTGAACTAAGCAGGTATGGTTTCACAACTTCCGGGACGACAGATGAACTGCGACAAAGATTACGAAAGTTTGTTAAAAACGTTTCCAAAAATCAAGAACCGGTAACAAAACCAGAACCAACTACGAACATATTAGACCAGGTACGAAAATGGAATACACGTTTCGACGAGAAAAAAGATCCAATTTCATTTCTGGAACGAATCGAGGAATTGAGAGAAGCATATGGTTTCACTGCAACTCAAATGCAGAAAGCAATACCAGAAATCTTACAGGACAAATCACTTCTGTGGTACCGAAACAACAAACATACATGGAATACATGGGAGGACTTCCTCATAGCCTTTAAAAGTTTTTATGTACGACCAGAACAATACCAGAGAGAACTAGAAAAACAAATTGAAAAACGTAAACAAGCACCAGGAGAAAGTGTAAAAGACTATGTGACCGCTATACAAACTTTACTTCGACGCCTAGATAACATCACACCGGAAAGCCAACTAGAACGGATATATTTCAACCTCAAAACAGATTACAAGAAGTACATAAGAAGAAAAGATTTTTCTACAATCTCAGAGCTTATGGAACAAGCTTACGAATATGAGAATTTATGCGAAGAAGAAACAAGTAGTCGAACACAAAAACATGAATCCGAAAAGATAAAAGATACACCAGTCTTCGAAATCCAGAAAAACAAATACCACCGAAACGATCACAGGAAAATAAGTCCAGTATCGTCCAGTTATAACAAACAAAACAATATACAGTTTACGCCGAAAAACCCACAATTCATAAAAGGCTTCGATAGAAGAAAAGACTGTTGGAAGTGTGGTGGTAGAAATCATTCCCGTTTCCACTGCCGAAATAAACCAAAAATTTTTTGCTCCCACTGCGGCAAACTAGACATTTTAACAAATAATTGTCGATGTCAGGGAAACGAATTGTCGACTGGACTAAGGCGAGAGACGCAGAGAAAAAAATCCAGACGAGTATTAGAACCGGTTACATCGTTGAATTGTTTAGAAAATAGATTAAAATTAAAAATAATATTATCAACTAAAAACACGGTCGAAGCATTAATTGATACCGGATCTTCAAGGTCATATATTGGAAGTAAAATCGCAAATTTAAAACAAGCAAAGGAAATACACTGCCCGCCGTATACCGTTCGGCTAGCGAATAAGTCAGAAGTTCTGATAAACCGCGGTTATATAATCAGGGGACAAGTAGTACAGGAATATTTCGAAGAATTATTTCTATATTTACCAGATTTAGCGTCCGACATGATAATAGGTATGGACCTTTTAAAGAAATGGAATGCCAGTATAGATTTTTCCAAAAATAGTTTAAAAATAATGGGAAAACATGTCAACCAGGAAGGCGACAATGTAGATAATTTCATAACCGAAGGACTTTGTGAGTTGGGACAACTAGAAAAAGAAACCTTGGAAAATTTTCTTGCGACAGAATTAACGAAATTTTCCACATCAAAAGGAATAACCCATCTAGTAGAACACGAAATAAAATTGACAAATCCTACTCCTATTAAACAAAGACATAGACCTTTAAATCCAGCAATGCAGACAATAGTAAACGACGAATTAGACAGAATGCTCGAAGAAGATGTTGTAGAACCATCTAATAGTCCATGGAGCTCCCCCATTGTTATGGTCAAGAAAAAGGACAATAAATTTCGATTTTGCATCGATTTTAGAAAAGTCAATGAAGTGTCAGAAAAAGACGCATACCCGCTGCCGTTTATAAATTCAATCTTAGAACGATTGAGAGAAGCTAGGTACATTTCCACCATAGATTTACGCTCCAGCTATTGGCAAATCCCGTTAAGTATAGACAGCCGTCCTATTACTGCATTTACCGTTCCGGGTAGAGGATTATTTCAATTTAAAGTATTACCGTTTGGCCTTCATGCAGCACCTAGTACTTTCCAGAGGTTGCTAGACAATGTTATTGGTCCAAGTATTAATTTTGCTTTTGCGTATCTCGATGATATCGTTATAATAAGCAAAACTTTCAACGAACATTTACAGCACATACAGACCATTTTCAAACAACTCCGAGAAGCAAATCTTCAGATACAGACAGAAAAATGCAAGTTTTGCAGAAAAGAATTGAAATATCTGGGACACCTCGTTAGTGAACACGGTATAAAAACCGACCCAGATAAAGTTAAAGCTATTGTATCTATTCCGAGCCCAAGAAAAGTCAAACAGTTACGAAGATTTTTGGGAATGTCATCTTGGTATAGACGGTTTATAGAATCGTACTCGGATATAGCAGCTCCACTCCATCGACTCCTGAAAAAAGATATAAAATGGAGATGGACTGATACAGAAGAGAAGGCATTCCTAGCGTTAAAGAAAGCACTAACCGAAACTCCAGTTCTTGTTTGTCCAGACTTCTCAAAAACTTTCTATTTACAAACCGATGCTTCAGACGAAGGTCTAGGAGCAGCTTTAACACAAAAGATAGACGGTCACGATAGAGTCATAGCTTATGCCAGCCGAACTTTGTCTACTTTAGAAAAGAAGATGTCCACAACCGAAAAAGAATGTGCAGCAATAGTTTTTGGGATCCGTAAAATGAGAGAATACCTTGAGGGTTATCACTTTGTAGTAATATCCGATCACCAAAGCCTTAAATGGCTGCACTCCTTGAAAAATCCAAGTGGACGTCTTGCCCGATGGACTCTGGAACTACAACAGTACGACTTTGAAATCAAATACCGCAAAGGCGTTCTAAACAAAATCGCCGACGCTTTATCCAGAGACCCTGACCAGGAAGAACCAAGCGCAAACGAAGATTTATTCGCTCTAGAAAAAGCCGAAAATTGTCAGTGGTATAAACAAACCATGGAAGCTGTTCAACAAAATCCCGATAAAAAACCAGACTACTGTATCATAGACGGAAAACTATACAGACATTTGTGGGAAAACAAAAATTACACGGACCCAGAATTCTGTAATCCATGGAAACTCTGCATACCACAACCGCACCGTAAAGAAGTTTTAGAGGAAAATCATGACGCACCTACGGCTGGTCATTTAGGCATTGCGAAAACAATATCCAGAATCGCCTGCAAATACTACTGGCCGCGAATGTACCGAGATATAAGCAACTACGTCCGACAATGTAAGAATTGCCAGAAATACAAACCGTCACAGCAACAACCGGCAGGAAAGATGCAACGGTCTGAAGTTAAAAACTGCTGGGATACCGTTAGTATAGACATAGTCGGCCCATTACCGCGGTCTAGTAAAGGAAACACCAACCTGATTGTTTTCCAAGATAGATTTTCGAAATGGATAGAATGTCAACCTATAAGAAAAGCAACATCTAAAAATGTATGCACAGCATTTACCGAAAAAATTATATCACGGTTTGGATGTCCCAAAACGGTCATTACAGATAACGGAAGACAGTTCGAAAGCAAAGAATTCGAAGACCTGCTGTCACAGTATGGAATAACCCACCGTTGTACTCCGCCGTATTCTCCCCAGTGCAATCCAGTTGAACGACCAAACCGGGTCATAAAAACAATGATTGCCCAGTATACCGACGCCGACCACAGAAAATGGGATCAGTACTTGCCAGAGTTCACTCTTGCCTTAAACTCGTCCAAACACGATTCAACAGGGTTCTCTCCAGCAATGTTAAACTTCGGAAGAGAATTGACCCTGCCCAGTACACTAAACCAGGTTCGATACCCAGAAGATGGGGAAAACATTACTCCGGATGAACAAGTGACAAAACTACAAAAGCTTTCCGATATTTATAGCCTCGTAAGGATAAACCTGGCTAAAGCTTTTGAGTCACAAAGTCATCATTACAACCTAAGACGACGCCAGTGGACCCCAAACGTGGGCGACAAAGTAATGAGAAAGGAACACCCGTTATCCTCAGCTGCAAGAGGATTTAATGCGAAACTCGCACCGAAATACTCCGGACCGTACATTGTTGACCAAATCGTGTCGCCAGTAATTGTAAATTTAAAACACCCTAAAGGAAAAAAAATTAATCCGCGCCCATGTTAAAGATTTAAAAACAGCTTACTAACTAATACCTAATTTACCACTACCGATAAATTTCCACCACTCCACCAATTTACTCCCACCTACCTTATACCACAAAATGGATATATAAAGCGGCCGTTTCACGGTCTGAGCACTGTAACATCAAGATTAGCAGAAGAACAAGTAGATACTACAAGATGCCGTCACCACTACCATCAACACCGACTAGATGCCACACTCCGGAACCTAGAGTAGATATTCTAGACTTGGAGACGTCCCCACTATCGCCCCAAGCGAAGAAGAGAAAAACCGACGAACTACTGTGGAGGCTGTTCGGCGACTCTCCAGTAGGGAAA
>CM068981.1:2560657-2610657 GCA_035357415.1 Ophraella communa
AAATTCAGTTATTAGATTGAGATCGTATAAGACTTCTGTTGATATTATATTATTAGACTCTTAATTATTATTTTAAATGTTTTTGGTTTTTGAATGTTTACAGTCGAGTTCCACTTATATACATTATTGTACCCCTTTAAAAATATATATATATATAATCTTTTCCCCTTTATACCCAGTTGGGTGTCAGGGTTCCTTCTCTTATTCATAAAAGAACTTTGTCCATTCTTGTTTGTTTCTGGCCATTTTACAAGCATTATTCCACGTTTTTCTTGGTCTTCCTCTAGGTCTCTTAGGTACTCAACGTTTTGGCTTGCCACACTTTCTTTACTGGTCTTTCCTTATTCATTCTCGTGAGGTGTCCGAACCACTTCAGTTGTTGTTTCTGTATTTTTTTTAATATTGGTTCTATGTTAAGTTCCTTTCTCACATTTTCATTCCTTACTCTGTCCCTTCTGGTGATACCTTTAATTCGTCTTAAGAACTTCATTTCTGTTGCCTGCAGTTTGCTTTTTATTGCGTTGGTAAGTACCCAGTTTTCAGAACCATAAGTTAAAATTGGACAAAATATGGTTTTGTACACAGTTATTTTAGTTTCTCTGGATATTTCTCTTCGTCCTAGAAAATTTGCATTCAATGCGTAGTAAACCTTAACAGCTGCACTTATTCTTTCATTTATTTCTGCCTCCATTTTACCATTTTGTTGGATTTGTATGCCAAGATATTTAAAATTTTTTACATTTTCTATTTTTGTTCCTTCGATGTTTAAATCAAGGTTTTCGTTTTCGTTTCCTATAATCATGAACTTTGTTTTCTCAATATTTATATGCATATTTCGTTTCCTAAGTGCTTCTTTCCAAATGATCAAATTTTCTTTTAGTTGTTCTCCATTCTTTGCGAATACTACTACGTCATCTGCAAATATACATTCTGTTAAGGTGACTGGTTCTAGATCTTTGTACCCAACATTGATTTTCTTCACTTTTGATTTTATTTCTTTTAAGACATCGTCCATAATTGTAATAAAGAGTAGTGGGCTCAATACTCCCCCTTGACGTAATCCTTCTCTCGTAATAAATTCCTGTGATTGTCCGTTATCTTTTCTGACGTAGTTTCTGGTTACTCTGTATATACTTTTATGTTATTTAATAAATGTATTCCAACTCCTCTTTTTTGTAAGCTGTGCCATATCTGATCTCTCGGCACACTATCAAATGCTTTTTGTATATCTATAAAGCCTAAATATACTTCCTGGTTTTGCAGATATTTCTTTTCTATGATTTGTCTTAAGGTGAAAATATGGTCCTGCGTGCTTCTGCCTTTTCTGAATCCACTTTGTGATTCCTCAAACTGTATTTCTACAATTTTTCGAAGTCTTTCTTCCAAAATTCTTTCATACACTTTTAGGACGCTACTTAGTATTGTTATTCCTCTATAGTTGCTGCAGTCACTGCTGTCTCCTTTTTTAAATATGGGCAATATTATCCCCAATTCCCAGTCTTGCGGTATAGTTTCTTCCATCCATATTTTATTAAATAGTTCTGTTAATACCTCAAGTCCTTTTTTTCCCAAATTCTGTAACATTTCTGCTGAAATATTATCATGTCCTGCAGCTTTTCCTCGTTTCATTATACGGATCGCCTTTTCGACTTCATCTATTTTGATTATGTCTACTTTCTCTGTATCTACATATACTAAATTATCCTCAAAACTTTCTATTGGGCACTCATTCTGTACATTTAATAATTCCTCGAAGTACTCTTTCCACCTTTCTAAAATTTCTTTTTCTCCTCTTTGTATGTTTCCTTGTTTATCTCTAATTTGTTTATTATTTTTATTGTTTCCTTTTCTTAGTGTTTTAAGTACCTTGAAGAACAGCTTTTGATTTCCTTTGCTATCATTTTCCAGCTTCTCCCCGCAGTCTCTCCATGATTCTTGTTTTGCTTGTAGCACCATTTCTTTTACTTTCTTCCTTTGATTTTTGTATTCTATGTATTTTTCATTTGTTCTTTTCTCTAAATATTGTTTCCATTTATTTTTCTTAATTTTTATTTCATTCTTTATATCTTCACTCCACCATCTAGTTAATTTTTTGTTTCCACCTGTAATACTAGTGCCACATACCTCTGTTGCCGTTTCTATAATTATTGTTTTGATTGTTTTCCATAATTCTTCCAATGTTAAACCTGATGTTGTCGTCTGGAGTTGATTTATTTTTTCTTCGGATTTTTGTTTAAAATGTTTAGCTACTTCTTTGTTTACCCCTTTAAAAATACTAATTGTTATTAGATGATTAATCGGCTAAACCTAATAATAAATGGTCTTAACCGGTAGCAAGCAGACCGGGGAATCCCGTAAAGATCAATCAATAGAAAATCAGCGACCCACCATCCATCGCTGATATTTACAGCTTTAAATAAATGTTTATTCAAGTAAATGGGATTGGTTGGATGCTTTCGACTTCATTACCGTGTTTAAATATTGAGGAAGAGGCACGGGAATGCGTATATTTCTCTCTGTTTGAGGTTGATATCGAAATGCAAACCATTTGCTCGGCAGAATTAATGTTTATATGATTTAACGTTAACCACTGGATCGGATATTGGTCGTTGATTGATTAAGATAATAGCATAGGTGTAATTGGAGATTTTTATTAATTGAATCCGCACAGCGTGTGTACATTTTTTTAAATTGGACGGATTTTTAGGTTTTATGTTCTTAAATGGAAATATTGATTATACATGTTGGAACACGTGTCTTAACAACCCATCAAATGTATCAAAGAAACACAGAATAAAATAGAGACTTAGTTCAAGAAGTTTAAAATAGTTTATTTCTTTAACGATGACAAGTTAGAATAAAACATCATCCGTGAGTTTCCTGGTGATTGATTCTTATTTTTTTTATCAAAGAAACAACATTCTATCAGATGCCAACCATTTCAAAGCTTCCTGGAGATTCTGGTTAGAACATTATTTGCATCTCTGTCTTCACCACACACAACTAGACATACTAACACTGTCCACTGTGGAACTTTCTAGAACAATATTCAATACAAATAGGTCTGTCTTCTTTTATCCAAAGGCCCTCAACTTCCAGACAGCCTCCACTCCTAAACTTGGGAGAACCTGGAGGCAGGGACGATCCACTGAGACGTGGGCTCAGTGGAGCGGGCTGCAGATGGTACTTGAGGTACCTCAGTCAGGGAATTTCCCCTGAAGCAGCAAGGAAAAAGGCCTTGGATCATAAAAGCCAAGAGCCTTCTTTTCAGAAAAGAAAGCGGACTGAGACGGTCATCAGTCCTGCTCAGAAAGAAATCAAAAGAAGGAAGGAGGAAGTGGGAAAAAAGACCACTTCCTCAGTAGATATGAGCAGCTATGCAGCTGCTCTAAAATCTGAGAAGATTGCCTTTCTTCCCAAAGGGTTCCCTGAGATCATTCTCAGCGCGGAACAGCAAACTTTGGTGAAACACCACAGTCAGCGGAGTGGCTAAGAGTGAAGGTGCCACATATTAGGAAGTGGGAGGGTGGAGAACTCACAACATGCAAAGGAGACGACATCCCTAGATCACATGTTGTGACAGTTTTCCTCCCCAGAAGCAAGGGGCTATCAGCTGAGAAATTACTTGCCCTACTCCAACAGGGCCAAGAGGCAATAATTCCATACTTGATCCGAATTAGTCGGAACAGCCTTGAACTGGGATAGATACCAGAAGCGTGGAGAAGGGCCAAAATCACCTCCATTCCAAAAGCAGGGAAACGGGACACTACGCACCCCAAATCCCTTAGACCGATCAGCCTCACATAGTTTGTTCTAAAAACGATGGAAAAAGCTGTAGACAACTACATCAGAACAGAAATCTTGGAACAGGTGCTATTGCACCCCCGTCAACATGCGTACCAAGCGGGAAAGTCCACGGAAACCGCTTTAACACAGTTGACTGACGAAATCCAAGACGCTCTGAATAAAAAAGAGACCTTTGACAATACGCCACATGAGGCAGTCAATAGAGCACTCATTGAGAAAGGAGTAGATAAAACGACTTCCATTTGGATGACGCAACTGGTATCTACAAGAATCGCAGAAATGGAGGCAGGACAACACACTATCTTCATTAATGTGACCAGAGGCTGTCCATAGGGGGAGTTGCATCCCCGCTTATGTGGAGTCTCACTGTGGACAGTCTGCTCTGTCAATTGACTAGGGAAATGTCCTCTGTGATATTGTTCAAAGAGGATTGAATATTGCGAAACAATGGTGTGACTCGGTGGGACTCAGCATCAACCCCACCAAAACAACACCAGATTTTTTTTATTTAAGTAATTTTGTTTTTACATTTAACAATTTTGTACCAATATTATTTCGTTATTGTAAAGATCAGCATGATATAGTTTTTTCCTGGTTTTTCTATATCATTGCACAGTTATACTGATCTTAGAGGGAAGTACATCCAGGATAATCCCTTAGGGCTCATAACATCTAGGCTTTAATATTGTTATGTCTTATTACTTCCATACTTGGTCTAGCCTTATAACTACCTAATAAACATCAGGTACCTAGCTACAAACAAACAAAATTTAACTTCAATATGTCAATCTGACGATGCTAAGTCTAGCGAAACGGCTGTCATTAAAGTTAAGAAAGCAATTTTTTAAATAAATATTGGAAGTTTTGGTAAAACGGTGAGTTTTTTATTATTCTTAATTTTATTTCAATAATTATTAAAAATTAATTAACAACATTTGTTATCCTTACCATAAACAATGAAAACAAACCATAAAACTGAATCAGAATCAATGAAGTCTGTCACTTAAAAATTTGAGGTTAGGAAAGTCTAAACCAATCCAACTAATCTTGCTCTTTATTTAGATAAGTTGGATGAGAAAGATGAGATGTCAAATCAAAATTTGTCAGATGGTGGGGAACTCATCTTAACCGAAAGAATTAGTCAAGGATTACTTGAACTTATTTAGATGAGTTAGATTGGTACGAAAGAATACCACCAATGACTATTAAATATACAGAAATTTGCAGACACCACTTTGTCAAAATATGGTGTTGTAGCAAAATTAAAATAAAACCAATCTGATTTTACCACACTTACTAAAATAAATTAAAGTGGGTTGCGTTACTTTCTATTTTTCTATTGTCAGGGTTCGCTGATCACATTATATAGCCATCCCCTTATATAAATTTATTGTCACATTACACCAATTACTTCAATCGGTGATGTGATACAATACCTTGGAGTCGGGTAATTTTACTCGATAAAAGTTATTAATTTGTATTGCAAGTTCGTATTACTGTGTCGAAGATAAAATTTATGAAATCCAGCCAGATAAGACCAACTATTATCATCATCTGATACTACATACCGATTCTACGTGGCGGGTAAGTTTATTATTACCCTTTAAATAAAAGTGTTAATAATATACACTGGTCACAAAAAATATCGCATAAGTATCGCATTAGTGATTTATGAATAAAGTTTTTATTATTATCTTTTTCTTTTTTTGGGAAATGATAGGAAATTAATTAATGTTTCAAGGTACTTTATTTAATTATAGTTAAAAATCAAACAATAATGCGCATAGTAATAAAAATAACAATTATTCTAGAAAAATCAACTAAAACAAAGTCGTTCTTGTAATAATTTGGTCATATTTAATTGATTTGGGTGCTTTCACATTATTCCAATTCTTGTTTAAATTTCATTTGAGCAACAGTAAACAATTAAAGATCTTACCCTGGAATTAAAAAAGGATACTCATCTTCTTATCGAACTTTACCGCGTAATATTCCTGGTTTTGTGCTTCTATTGTAAATGAAGTAGAGATCGTCCAAACACCAAACCAGACTGTGTTTTGCAGACAGCGACAAATGGTGTAAGATTGTTGCATTTTAATTGGAAATAACTGTATTCTTCACAATTTACTGGTTAATCCGATTCACGAAGGACCAAATTATGTTTATTATTTACTTAATAACTTAATAAGTAATGATAACCAGTAAATTTTCTTGCTTAACACCTTTTATTGTGTAGATACAACAACATTGTACAATTTTACATTGCAATTGATAATGAATGACATTTTTTATTTTTCATATGTCAAAAACAAGTACTGTCAATTATATTATAAACAAAAAAAAACAAAAATTAAATACATTTCGCGTGCAACTCGACCAAGTCCTCTTGATAAGACCATACCGCACGGTCGCAAGTCTTTAAGCCGTTAACATACCCCCCAACTTGAAACCACTAGGCTTCAACCTAAAACACTTAATAATCAGGCTTACTGTTCATTCTAAAGGTAATGGGCAAATGCTAAGCCGTTAACAAGGTGCGTCATGATATATTGATTCCCATTTTAAAGACTACTAAAATAGATGGCAAAGATATTTGACTGATTGCCAATTTGTACTGGCATCAGTTGCAACACTAATGGAGCATCAATAATCGAAGGAAGTCAATATGGAAGTCAATATCAAAAGAGTAGTGCTACAGGGCTACATGCTGTCTCCCATGCTTTTCTATTTGTATTCAGAAGAGATATTTATTGAAGCTCTTGACGATGCCAGTTAAGGAATCAATATAAATTAAGTTGTTTTTAATAACATAAAATACTCCGACGTTATACTAATTGTAACGAACAACAAAGCAACAAAATGCCCAGAGACATGATATATTTCAATAGGTCTAGAGTAATTGATTTGTTACAATAGGGCTTTAGTCAAAGTGATATCGCGAATATTGTTGGTGTTACTCAGGGTGCTGTATAAAAAATAAAAATAAGAAATCCAAGCAAAAATGATGTGAAGGATCGTCCCAGAAGTACAACAGCAGCACAAGACCGGCAGATAACATTGATAGCTCAAAGAAATCGACAGAAATCTACAAGTGGCATATCCAGAGAAATTGCTAAACTTGAAGGACTGAATATCTCAAGGTAAACAATTACACGAAGATTAAATGCGGTAAATTTGTACCGCAGAAGACCTCTACGTGTTCCCAAACTAAACTATCAACAAAAAATTGTAAGGTTGCAATGAGCTCAAGAAATGTTACACCATGGTCCTAACTGGAATTACGTGATGTTCTCTGATGACTCAAAAATTGGCTTGGTTTCTGATTCGCGAAGAACGCTAGTTTGGAGGGCCCCAGGACGACAACCCCGATTAGAAACAGCCCAACCACGTGTTCCATTTGAAGCTGGGAGTATTATGGTTTGAAGTGGTATTATGAGGGGTACACGGACGCCTCTCCTGGTTTTGGAGTGAAGAATCACTAGTGCTGTGTACATCGAGGAAGTTTTAAATCCTGTCGTGCGTCTATTCCGGGGAGCGGTAGGTGATGGATTTGTGTTTATGCTTGACAATGCAACTCCACATCGAACAGCTGCATAACAACATTTTTTGGAAGAAGAAGGAATATCCAAATTAAGATGGACATCAAATTCCCCTGACATGAACGTCATTGAACATGCCAGGGACATTCTTAAAACACGCATTAAGAAGCGAAACCCTTCCCCAATTACTTTACGAGAACTGAAAGATGCTGCTCGTGAAGAATGTGAGAGAATTCCGCAAGCCCAGCTCGACCATTTAATCGATAGCATGCCACATCGCCTACAGTCATGCATAAAGGCCCATGGAGGAAATACTGATTATTAATTTTATTTAAAAACCTTTTTTTGCTTATTAATTAATTTAAAAAAAATTGTAATACATTGTAAATTTTTCATCTCAAAAGAATAAATCATTTTTTTATATGTTTATCTACAAACTTTTGGACATATTTGTATATAAGAATAATATCCAAAAATAATAAATAAATAAAATAATTATTACCATATTTTTGGTTTTCGCTCTTTAAAATCTTTCGAAATCCCATTTTTCAATCTCTTCAAGTATTAAAAAATAGGGGTCCAACTTGATGCTGGAAATATATTTGATTGTAGGTTGTGTCCGGCTTCGCCCTTTACTCGATCGTTGGGTTTGTACGCCAAGCGTGAAGCTTATTAGAATTAATCACCGAGGAAAGGACAAAATCATTAATTTTGTCGGGGCTCCACTAACTTTACAGACATTGACGAATTAAGTAGGAAATACCTTTGATTTAAGTTTAAGATAAATTATCCTTGTAACTGCTTTAATAACAATGAAATATTGAACGTGAATTTTCAAATATTTTGGTTATATAAAAATTATATCGAATTAAGACTAATTTGCTGATTCTGAACATTCTGAAACTGTTGGCGATATTTATATCCAACATAAATTAAACCGTTTACAAAACTAACCATTTTAAAAATATGAATTTAAGAATCAGATTAGTGAAGAGTTTGGGTATATTTTTCTGTGTGAGAATAACAATCCTAGGAACAAAAAAGGGTAAAATACTGGTTAGTAAAGTAGATACGAATTTAATTTGAACATCTTTATTTGTCTTAAATTACCAAGTTATATACAGCATTTTTTTATGATAAAATGAACTTCTGATAATTCCAAACGATTATCAAGTCCATGGTCACTCAAGCTTCACTTGTACGGTGGCCAAAATTGCAAAAATCAACAGCATCAACATAAGGTGCAGAAATTGCAACCGCTGGCCTATATGGAAATTTTAGGGGCAATGACAACTTGTCCCATAGCAGCCCTAGAGGTAATACTGGTCTCCTTCTTTGAGTGAGAAATATAACAAGAGACGCAACTTCGTAAGCGATTTTGTGCTGCAAAATGATGTTGGCGCAGAGATGTCGCCACTCACTCATTTTCTCTATAGGAAGTATTAGTTTTATAATACTGACCGTAGTATGGTAAACAACTCCGAACGGAATTTTTAGATTGTGACTCTCTATTATTTTCCATTAGAATCCATATTTAAATTGTTTTCAGATTTGAACAGATCATAATAAATGTGTTTTGAATAATTGAATTTTATGAAAATAATGATTTAGAGATCCTGCAGATGGGAATATGAAAAATTTAAAAAGGACAAAACTAATAAAAAACATAAGAAAATTAGGACATTGGAAAACTAACTATAGTTTTTCGTTTGTTTTTACTATTTTTTATTTAACCAAATTAATAGTTTTTACCCTTACTTCGTGGAAAATTTTTTAATCAATTATTTCTTTTCTTTTATTATTTAAATAGCTTTGGAATTATGGCATATACTTTAGGTCCATGGTTGTTTTCATGTATCGTGTATTAAAAGAAATAAACGAAATTCTTTTTTATATGAAAAAAAAATTTGTTTTGATCCGAAAGAACAGTAGAATTTATGATTTTTAGAGAAAAATGGTATCTTAATTTTATTACAGTATCCGCCAAAATAAACAGGATATTCAAAGTCCGTTCCCCGAGAAATTATTCTATTATCGAAATGCTGACGGAGTAAGTCTAAGGTGCGCACAGCTGTATGGCTCGTTGCACCATCTTATTGGAACCATTGTATGCGAAACTGTAGTTTTCGTGCACGGCAAAAGTTATTTAGATCTCTCACAAAGGGTATAATAATTTTCTCTCTATAATGTTCTTGGTTGACAGTAAGTGGATTCTGATTATCATGTTCAACGAAATAAGGACCAATCATTCCATTACCAGATACTGCGCACCAAACGGTAACTCGATGACTGAGTTTCTCTACAATGACATCAGGACGTTCAAATCCAAGGAATCTGGTTGTTTGTCGATTAATATAGCCGCTAAGATGAACTTGACTCTCGTCTGAACACCATATGTTTTTCAAAAATTCAGGATCTTCGTAAATTAAACTCAACATGCGACCACAGTAAATTTCTCTTGCACGTTTGTCCGCAGCATTTAGTCGTTGTCCAACTTGAATATGGTGTGGATAACCACCAATTGATTTGAACATGCTACGTAAAGACGTTTCACTAATATATATAATAATATTTATAGCGATTTTTTCGAAAAATTTCGAAAAGTTGCCTATATAAACAATTGAATTTAAATAATTTATGTCATTTCGGGAGAAAGAGTATAAATACCGCGGAATTATCATTTTTTTGGTCAGTTCCATTTGACTCAACATTTGACCACAGTAAATTTCTCTTGCACGTTTGTCCGCAGCATTTAGTCGTTGTCCAACTTGAATATGGTGTGGATAACCACCAATTGATTTGAACATGCTACGTAAAGACGTTTCACTAATGTTGAGTTTACATGCAGTTCTTACAAGACTTCTTTAAGGTGATTGCACAACTTGGTTAAAAACACGTCCTTTATTTTCGTTAGTGCATACTGCTTTTCGACGACCTGAAGAACCTTTACGTTGACACAATACACTACCAGTGCGACGAAATTTTTCAACAACAGCTAACATCACACTTTTACTAGGAGCTGCCTTATTAAATTTTTGTTGATATTTTATTGACACCTGTTCTAAGGTTGGACCATCACTACGACCTTTTCCGTATAAACGAATATAATGCTCTACCAAAAACACTTTTTCTTCCGTTGTTAGAACTATTTTTAAATCAAATTTAACTGCAGCGCACTATTAATATATCAACTAATGGCAATTAAGTCAAATATGACAAATCCATATTGAATAAACAACTCCACAGCCCTCTCTGTTTCGGTACTGTTTATTTTGGCGGATACCGTATTATTTAGTTGCAAAAAGAGAATGTTATAATTAACAAATGCATTTTTTAGCAGCAGATAAATTTTTTTAAGAAACCGTTTTTTCACTAAAAATCATAAACTGTATCAACCAATAAATTAAGAAAAAAAATTTGAATAAGTCTTTAACAATCCATCTGTTTATAACAATTTTTTAAACAATGCTGTTAAAAAATTAAAAATAAACATTTTTATGTAGCTTTTAAAAGTAAAAAAAGAATGTATTAATAATAATCTTAAATTTTGACGTTTTTTCAATTGTTAATGAAAAACCAGAAAATGCAAATTTATAAATTTTTCCAACGGGGATCTATTTGTTAGCCTAGTTAGAATAACTTGGTGAAGTAAAACAAATTCCAAGGCTTTAGTTACATAATAATCTCGGTAATGCATTTGTTTTATCGCATTTTTTTTAAAATACCGTTAGAAAACAAAAAATATATTTTTGTGTAGCATCCAACATTTAAAAATAGATACATTCGAGATATGGAAAAAATGTATTGATAATTATTTTTTAATCTTAAATTTTGGCGTATTTTTAATTGTTGATAAAAAATTGGAAAATGAAAATTTTTAACTTTTTCCAACTGTTAGCCTATTTAAAATAATTGGACGAAGTAAAACAAATCCTTAGGCTTTAGTTCAATATTTAAATATTTATAGCGATTTTTTCGAAATATTTCGAAAAGTTGCCTATATAAACAATTGAATTTAAATAATTTATGTTATTTCGGGAGAAAGAGTATAAATACCGCGGAATTATCATTTTTTTTAGTCAGTTCCATTTGATACAAAGGCGAATCTATGCCGAAAAACAAAAGAAATTTGTTAAAATTTAATGGCCGCCTACTTTTGAATTGTAAGTTGTTACCCCCACTCATTTAACTGTCAATTTGGAAAATCTATGTTACCATTAAAAATTGGAGAAACTTAAATAAATCGAACAAATCTAATAAATGGAAATATTTTAAATAATCACCCACCTGAATTCTTTACGTTCCTGGATATTAAAAGAACAAAATCTTCAAAAAACATCAAACATCGTACATCAAGGGAAGCAGTCGACGCCATCTTTGCCTAAAGGATTTGCTTGGAACATAGAACGCCGAGTAGGAGCGCTGGTATAGTTATTCATAGAAGCGGAGCAATTACGGTACCTACGTCTTTAAATTTAAAATTATACAATGAACTTTATTACCTTTCGATTATCAAAATTTAGTTTTTCACTGATATATTCAAAATGCTATTAGCAAAAATCGAATTATCAAAGAAGAAATATAAGAATTATTAATAATTTCAACTAAAATATAGATATTATAAATTCGTACGATATCTGAAGGCTAGTGAATTTTTAAAAGTAAACAGGGTTGTATTAAGGTAAAATCTAAATACCATTACATTTATAAACGTGAATTAAAATTAATTATAACTCAGTTGAACCGACTACTGAGAACATAGAGTTCTTACATGCTCATAGATTTACACCAGAACGTGAACTCTATAACAGAATAGAAAGGAAATTTCTTTCTATGTTAGGAACACAAAACAGTCTAACAGTCTAACATCCCAGACTTTAGATTGTTTTGTGGGTTAGACTGTTTTGTGTTCATAACATAGAAAGAAATTTCCTGTCTATTCTGTTACAGAGTACACGTACTGGTTAGTCATAATACAATTAAAAATCGAGTAAGGTAAAATTAAATTGAAAACACATAAATAAATAATCTTAGCCCAACAAATATTAAAGTTTAATAATTAAAATCATAAAATATAAATTTAATAAGGTAATAAGTTATAAAAAAAAATTTATCATAAAATTAATAAATTTAATTAATTATACTACCATTTAAAATTTGTATACATTACAATATATTCCTACAGACAGCCAGTTAGGTAACTGAGTGAAACAATTGCCTATAACCTAACCAAAAGAAAAAGTCGTCATATTCATTTTTCAATATAGAAACATACGTTAATACAGTGGTAGTATTTTTGTTTGGTTATACCAAAATATCTATAACGACGAGTTATTAGCGTTTTTCCACCGGACTCTAAGGCTTTGAGTTTTTGCGGTTGTCCGAATCCCTTGGTAAAGCCCCAACTATCTTTCAGGCTATAGATGTTAGTATCCAGGAGTGTCTCCGTAAAGACACCCGAAGGAAAACATCTATATTCTTACAACCAGTCAGGCAGCTTTAAAGGCTCTGAGTTTTTTTATTTATGTGTCAAAGCTGGTCTGGGAATATAAGTAATCTCTCAACACACTGGCAAGAAACAACAAGGTTATCATGAAGTGGTTGCTATGTCAAAAAGGGATATTAGGTAATGAGGAAGCTGATATACTTCGAAAAAGCAAAGGCCGAAAACTCCTTTCCTCGGTCCTGGGCCCTTTTATGGTCTCAAAAAAGCTGCACTAAAAATGAACTTCGTTGCTGGGAACAGAATCAACTATGATCTTACTGGATGATTACACCAGGATTGAAGCTAGCTAAAAATTTTGTAAATGTACACCTTAAACAGCAAAGTTTCTTCTAGAAATGAGAAAAGAGGACGTAAAACGTAATTGGCTAAAACGCTAAAGAGACGGCAGAGCTCTCAGAGGGGGTTGCTTTAACTCCCTTTCAAATAGGGAATATACCATCTAGACAATACTAGAACTATTGGTGTTCTAGAGTTCAAGTAGATTTAGATATTAAATTTATAAAAGAAGATTTCAAGGGAAATTTGAATAAAAATAATTATCAAACAAAACGTCACAGCTAAGAAATTGATAAAAGCTAAATAGTATTAAATTGTTAAGCTGTAAAACAAAACAAAAAATAATGCTCCTTGTTACAGAACCGACAAGAATTGACATCTTTTTCCAAATCTTCCCTGCGGTCGTAATCACTGGAAGCGAGAGTCTTTCGAGCAATTGAAGTCTATTCTTGAAATTCAAAAACGTTTTCAATCCCCTAACAGCAATAATAATGATTGGCGTAATTATATTGAAAGTAGTGTAAAGTCCCTCAGCCTTGGTATTTTTAGCCGAGGAAAAGGTGCTATGGAAAAATGTTCCACAGGAAAATACGAGAGAGATTGCGTCCGAGAAACTTTTAGAATAAAACTCCATAATTATTAGTAGCAGAATGTTCGAAAATTTCCAATTTTAAACCAGCGGCGTCTCGTTTTACTTTAAACATCCCTTACTTTGTCCATCGTATTAAGAAAAATAAACGGATAACTTTTGCTACAAAATTTCCACTAGTCCAGTCGGGGCAGACATTGAAATAGAAAAAATTCAGGGCAGCGCGTTTGTGTTTTTAAACGTCTACATATCAAATTTCAGGCCAATCCCGCATGTGCAATCGCCGCCATCTTGATTTGAAGATTAATTTTTTGTTTTTTCTAAAATAACTGGTTAATTTTCAACTCAAGACCAAAAAAAATTGTATCCAAAGTTGTTGGAAATTTAATTCTCCACAAATTTGGTCAATATCAGAGTTACTTTGTTAAAAGATAAAACCTCTTCAACACATTAAAATATAAATCATATAAATTAGGTAAATTTAAAAAAAAATGATGGCGTTATAAGCCGAAAGCGCTCAGTTACCGAATTAATAAAACTTTACACACTTAACCTACGGTTTTTTAAATACAAAAAGTTTCCTTCCTTTATTGTTTCATCAAGTGTGTACAAAGTCTACAGTCTTTCATTTATTTATCTATTTAAATAAATTTAATGTTTTAAATGCTTGACAAGGTATAGTTTTATTCTAACGTCAAATGTATCTGAAAAACGCATCATTCAGTATAATGAAAAAATAAAATAATAAAATGGTAGAAATAGTTTTCTCAAAGAAGTTCTCACCGCGATTTTCACAGTACATCGAGAAAAGCCCGCTAGCACTTGTTTATTTTCAGGACCTTCTTCCACGTCTAAACAAGTCTTCGAAAAATACAAGACACTGTTTTTATTTACAGATGCAATCATTATTTTTACACTTTTAAATCGACCAGTTTGTTCACTGGTTTATAACAATCTTTTATTGTTTAAATTAAAAAATATTCATTCATTCATTTTTCTAAGAACTTCTTGGGATATAAAATTACACACACTTTTACTTTAAATTTATTAAATGGGCAATTAAAAGTTCCAAACTTTTTAAATTGCCGGATGGTCCAAAGTAGAAGAAATTATTCTTCATTATTGCATATTTCATGGAAAAATCAAAAGTCTTAAAGCCCTTGAGCATATGGAGCAATTACTTAATGCTCAAGTCCACAATTAACATTAAAAATGATAAAGATATAAGCCGCTATCTCAAAGTTATTGCATTTCTTAAAAGAAAATCCGTTGGTTACAAACCAAAAAAATCCAAAGTACTGAATAAAGAAGAAATAGATAAATGCTTGTCAAAAACTGAAGATAATAACTACCTAGTAACAAAGGTAATATACCTTTTATACAAATTTTAGGTTGCATTGATCATTGGTTTGGCAGGTGCTTGTCGTCAGGAGTTGTGTAAAATGAGTTGGGATGATATAGAAGACAATATGAACATGTTAGTTATTAAAATTCCCAATTCCAAAACAAATATGGAAAGAACTTTTGTCGTCATTGGAGAAAATAATATTTCTTTATACAGAAAACATTTGTCATTACGTTCATCAAACACACAACCTATTGGTATTCACACTTTTGGGGTAATATCACCTGCAAAATAACTGAATTTCTTAAATTACCACATCCCAAAGAATAAACCGGACATTGTTTGCGAAGAAGCTCAGCAAATTTATTAGTTGATGGTGGTGGTAGTATAACCAATTTGAAAAGATGCGGTGGCTGGATATCAACCAGTGTAGCAGAAGAATACGTAGAAAATTCTTTGAGAAATAGCATCACAAATTGAAAAGGGTCACAACGAAATGAATATTCCGAAAACTAGTACAAATACTGACACATCTAATAATAATAATTTCAATACTACCACTTCTGTAAATATCCCTAATAATATAAATATACATAATTGCTATAATTGTGTAATGAATATTCATAAGTAAATCATTTCTAATAGCAATTGTTTTATGTAATTTTAAATAAAAAGTTTACAATAAGTAAATATAGTCATCCAATACTTTTTAACAAAAATTAACGGCCACAAAAAAAATTGTACGGAACACGATCCGAAAGTGATTTTACGGGACTCGCAGGATTCCAGGACTCGAATTAAGTAATGACTAGTAGGCCACTGTCAAGCCGGTTTGAGTTTTATGTCACATTAAAATTTAATAGTTATTTTTTCCATAGCTAATGTTAAAGTGTTGCTGTAATAACTGTTTTGAGTAGATAAAACTTTAACAGCAAGAGTAGATAGAATGTTTTAACTTTTTTTTATTCATTAAATTTACAAATTCAAACGTATTTAGGATTAAAAGCAAATGAAAACACTTGATTCGAGGCATATCCCTAGCAACAGAGCAACACAATTGCGATTTTTATGCACAAAATTACAATTTTCTTTAAAAATCTGTTTTTCACCGGAACTTGAAGTCTTGCTATAGAAAAAATGTTGTATTGCACTCGACGATAAAATCGTATTATCTTCTCGAGCATAATCCTCTCGAAGATAAAGTATAATTTTATCGTTTTGTACAATAACTATTATTATCACATTGTGATCAAATTGTTAAGATGAATGATTACACAAATGTAGAAATGTTTTTTATTAAAAGTTATTAAAAGGGCAAATTTTGAAAACAAGTCAATATGGTTAAATAAAATGAATTTCCCATCTTATCCCGAAAAAAAAAATCACTCACATTGAAGAAAAAAGAATAAAATTATTTTCCTGAAGTTTAAGTGGATGACACTTTTTGGAGAATCATCCAAACCTTAAATTACTTTGACTCACCCTGTACAATACATACTATATCCACTGACAAGCCGGATTGAGTTTTATGTCACAGTAAAATCTAATAGTTATTTGACAATTAATATTGTTAGAAATATCTATTTTTGGAACATCTCAACTTATACTCATTTGCTTAAACACTTGATTCGAGGCAAAACGTAACATTTGTTTGACATTTGTTGGCAGAGTAATTCATATCCCTAGCAACGGAGCAACACAATTGCGATTTTTGTGCACAAAATTACAATTTTCTTTAAAAATTTGTTTTTCACCGGAACTTGAAGTCTTGCTATAGAAAAAAATATTGTATTGCACTCGACGATAAAATCGTATTATCTTCTCGAGCATAATCCTCTCGAAGATAAAGTATAATTTTATCGTTTTGTACAATAACTATTATTATCACATTGTGATCAAATTGTTAAGATGAATGATTACATAAATGTAAAAATATTTTTATAAGTTATTAAAAGGGTAAATTTTGAAAACAAAGCAATATGGTTAAATAAAATGAATTTCCCATCTCATCCCGAAAAAAAATCACTCACATTGGAGAAAAAAAATTAAAATTATTTTCCTGATGTTTAAATGGATGACACTTTTTGGAGAATCATCCAAACCTTAAATTACTTTGACTCACCCTGTATAATACATATGTTAGAAATAACTAAGGATTACCTTTTTGCAAATGGATTTACTAAGAAAAACCAATATCCTTTTAAAATATACCTTTTTTACTTTTACACTGGTATTCTATAACAGCTCCCAATAAGAATGGACTGCACGTGACACCAAATACTACACGTGCATGTCGAAAAATTCTTAAATTTCCTTCTTTGTCGTACCAAAGAAACTTCAAAAAATTTTTATCACTGTCGTTCAACCCAATTTGAAGAAATGCCTTTCGTATGTCGGCTATAACTCCTATCTTTCCTGACCGAAATCGTAGTAGTACTGCCGGAATTCGTTCAATTAAATTTACTCCTTTCTCTAAACACTGGTTTAAAGAAGGTTGATTTTTCTCTCTAGAGGACGCGTCAAAAACTGGCCGTACAGGAGTGGTGTTACTATTTGGTTTATACACAGGATGGTGAGGTAAAAAATGACCACTTCTTGAATTTACTTCAAATGATTTATCATCACTGGATAAGCACTCTATAATACCTTCATTAAACCAATTATCAAAAACTTTATCATAGACTTCATAAAAATTGTCTTTCTTAAGTTTTTTGGTAATAGTACAAAGTCTTCTATAGGATAAATCAAAATTGAGTGGTAAAGGACGGTGACCATCAATCCAGGGCATGCTTACTACGTATCGATTATCATCTCTTCTTTTTACAGAATTTAAAAAGTGTTCCATAACATCTCTTTCATGTTCTTGAGAGGTTTTAATTTTATTAGGATCTTCAATACCAAGAACATCTAAGCTCCACAGATTAGCTATGGAAACATCCTTTGAAAATAATGAAGTAATAAGCATTGATGATGTTTGATAATCACAAGCTTTTAATTTACCCATAACAGTCCAGCCTAATAATGTATGAACTGCTACCAATCCACAGTCTAGATTATGTTTATTTCCGGAAAATAGCTTGCCAGCTACATCAGCTCCTACCAAGACATCTATTGGACCATCTGTCATATCAGTTAATTGTATGCCCTTTTCTTTTAATTCATTCAACCAAGGTCCCTTTTTTACAGAACTAACATTTTGGCAAATCAGTGGTTGGTCAAGAACTTCAAAATTACAACAATAATTTTCAGTTAGGCTATAAAGACGAATTTTATAACAAGTATGTACAACTGTTTCTGTCTGTGTGCCTCCGAAAAGCGAATGTATTAATTCTTCTTTTCGAATTGGTGTATAACCCAGTTCCTCTGCAATACTTTTCGATACATAAGACTTGTGGGAACCAGTATCAATAAGAACTCGTACTCTTCGTGATTGATTATCTCCTTTCAATTCTACAACCATGGTTTGTAAAAAAACTTCAGTGTAAGTGTGGTTACTCAGATTCTGTTCACTACTTATATTGCAAACGTCTTTGGTAGTATCTTCAGTTATGTTAAAGGTTTTCTGTTTTGGACACATTATTGAACAATGATTTCCCTGGCAATCAGAACACTTTCGTTTCAATCGACATCTTCGAGCAACATGTCCAAACTTGGTACACAAATAACAACAAGCAGACTCTGACAACTTCTGTTTTCTATCTTCGAAACTTAACTTTTTAGCTTGTTTACATTGATCTGATAAATGTGAGCCTTTACAAAAGACACATTTATAGAGTCCCTTGTTGAAGAGTTCAGCAGCAGTGTGCTCGGTTTTAGCAATTTTGGTTGTAGTTTTCTCTTCAAATTTTGATTTATCTTTAAAACTACTTACAGCTAGTGAAATTCTATCTTCGTTCATTACTTCTTGTCTAAGGAAATTCATCAAAGTATCAAGACGTTTCTTTAAACTAGATTCGGCGGAATAAGACTGACCGATGCCAAGCACGTATTAACTCTTCTCCTAAACAAGACTCGACTAAAGGATACAACATAGCTGCACAGGCATCAGACGTTACGCCTAAGCTTTCTAAGGCTCTTAACTGTGATTCTATAGTATCAAAGAAAGTGGATAATTTATTCTTCGCATTCAGATTTGTTAGAACTAATTTTAGCAGTTCGCGTACGTAGACTTCTATAAGCAAATCTTCTCTGCCAAACCTTTCCTTTAAACTATTAATCGCTTTCTTATAGTTACCTTTTGTGGCAGGGTAACTCTCTACTATATTTCTTGCCCGAGAACCTGGCGTAGTGGACTGGATGAGGTACTGTAGTTTATCCTCTTCTTCTATGTCAGAATCTTCGTCTATTCTACCAAATTGACTCCAAAAGCTAAGCCATTCCTTTAAATCACCTCCGTATTGTCTTAACTGCAATTTAGGTATTTTCAGCTTATTTTTGAATTCCGATTTCTTAGAACCATCTGATGATACTAAATTATCAAATTTACACTTTATTTGATAATACTGCGAAACTAAATTATCCATAATTTCTAATTCAGTTTGCATTTCGGCTTCAGGACTATCTGCATCCAACATTAAATCTAACAATACTTGATTCAACTCAGTAATCTGCGGCATTTTATCCTCCAATACTTTAATACTGCTTTGAATTTCTATTAGATCTTTATTATCTGCGAAAAGATCTTTTAATATCTTCATAAAGGTACTTCGTTGTAGTCCAATTGCTTTCTTAGTTTTGTCCATACTTGCAAATGAAAAGGGTCCTGTCACGGTCGCCAAATGTTAGAAATAACTAAGGATTACCTTTTTGCAAATGGATTTACTAAGAAAAACCAATATCCTTTTAAAATATACCTTTTTTACTTTTAAATATTTGACATTGACAATTATCTTTTTCACATTGACAACAACATAATTATATATTATAAACAAACAAAAATAATAGTAATCATTGATCACAAGGCGAAATGATTCCTAACAACATACTATATCCAGTTTTAAGAAGTACACTTCGTAGAGTACAAATATCAAAAGATAAATGACACCACCAACCTAATTTAAAATGTACAAAGCAGCAGACGTTGAATTTATCACGGATTTTCACTACGAATTATTAATATAATGAATTTTTAAACACCCTGCCAACAAATATTATCCAATTTAGGTGCTGTCCTGTGTAGATTAATAAGAAATGCAGTTGGTTTGTAAATTTATTATCAATCACTTGGTCAGTGTCAATTTATATGTCCCACTTGCTGTATCTTTTGATAAGCCACTGTTTGTGCCAGAGGGGAACGGAACAATAAATCGGAAAGGGCTATACTTTAATGAACAGACTGTGGCAAGTGAAGTGAAATAGATGTACAAAGGAACAATTAACAAAGAGAAATATCAAACGGAAAAAGAACTGCCATATCCAAAAGTTTTTTTTTTTTGTTTTTACAGTGTCCGTTATACTTTTTGATGTCGATTTTGACTTCGAAATGGGATTTTTGTTTGTTTTAAAATAATGAAATCGCAAAAGCAAGAATAAGTAATTTTTGTGGTATGATTAAAAACGGGGATTTTGGAGATTTTTTTTCATTACAGTAAAGAGAGGTTTAATCGGGATATTGGAGCTTTGTGTATTTTCTTACAAAACGCAGTATTAATTACAAAAATGAACGGTAAATCATGGACAAAGAGGTTTTGAATGGCTACTTATTTCAGGTATATTTTGATGATAAGAGATTATTAACAAATTCAGAACAATAAACAACTAAAAGGTTGAATTAACTTTCACTATTTATTCTATAAATACTTTAAATGCAATGACAGCCGTTTCGCTATCGAAATAGCATCGTCAGATTGACATATTGAAGTTACATTTTGTTTGTTTGTAACTAGGTACTTGATGTTGATAGGTAGTTAAGGCTAGACCAAGTAAGGAAGTAATAAGACATAACAATATTAAAGCCTAGATGTTATTAGCCCTAAGGGATTATACTGGATGTATTTCCCTCTAAGATCAGTATAACTGTGCAATGATATAGAAAAACCAGGAAAAAACTATATCCTGCTGATCTTTACAATAACTTAATATATTTGTGTTATAATTACGTCTTATCTATGTATAAAATGAAGACTCAATCAAAGTAAACAGTTTAATAGTGGTAAACTTCCAAGATTTATTTGTTCATTAACTACTTTATATTGTTGATCTGCTAGATGTCTTTTGATTTCAAGTTCTTCGAGGAAATTTAAATTTTGTTTTTTATCACAGGTGTGTAATATTTGAACTAATACAAATAATTTCATTTATGAAAAAATGCAAATAGCAAATCTTATTAGAGACATAAAACCAGATAAATTCAAAAGTCAAAGTCAAATTATTAAAAATGACATTTTAGCTTTAAAATTAAACAAAAATGAAGTAGATCAAAATAACCTAATCATTACAAAATCAGATAAAGGTAACTCAACAGTAATTTAAAAAAAAGAAGATTATAAATCTAAAGTGAATGATTTCATAATGTCAAGTAATGTCAAAATTCTAAAAAACGATCCAACTCAAAAATTTTCCAACCAAATAAAAGAACATGTAAATAATTCAAATTATATATTTAATGACTATGATAAAAAATACCTAATCAATAAAAATCCTCAATGTCCAGAATTATATGGAACTATTAAATTACATAAAGAGTCAAAACCGAATAGACCTGTAGTTTCGTATGTTAACACTCCTAATACTAAGGTAGCTAAAAAATTAAATACTATTCTAAATAATTATGGTTACACATCTAAATATTCAGTACAAAATTCATTAGATTTGATAAATAAATTAAATAAATGTAATTTACAAAATAATACTAAATTAGTATCGTTTGATGTAACTAATATGTTCTCTAAAATACCTCCTAAAGAATGTATAGTTCTAGTTAAAAAGCTATTAGATGAAAGAAATATCCATCCAGGTATAATATCAGATATAATTGACCTATTTAATGTATGCATTAGCCAAAATTATTTTACTTTTGATCAGAAAGTATATATTCAAAATGAAGGTCTTCCAATGGGAAGTCCCATTTCTCCAATTTTAGCAAATATTTTTATGGATAATTTAGAAAGCAAAATCATTAATTCTACTTATAAAAACAATATTGTATTTTGGTATAGATATGTTGATGATGTGTTAGCAGAATTTGTAGGTAGCGAACGACAGCTAGATATATTTTTTAATTATATAAATACCTTGCATCCTAAAATTAATTTTACTTTAGAAGTTGAAGAAAATAATTCAATTAATTTTCTAGATTTGAGAATTGAAAAAGTTAATAATTCATTAAACTATTCAATATACAGAAAACCAACACAAACAGATGTAACCATACCATATCATTCAAATCATCCTATATCACATAAATTAGCAGCTTATAATTATATGATACATAGAGCATTTTCAATTCCAATGAACAAAAATAATTTTAATAAAGAAATTGAGATTATAAAACAAATAGCAATATCTAATGGCTATCCAATACATTTGATAAATAAATTAATTAATAAGAAAGAACAAAAAGTGTCACTACAACTAATATTTCCTCAACAACCTAAAGAAATTAAAAGTTATAAAAGTATTACATATTGTGGAAATATTTCTAATACAATTTCAAAAATAATATCTTCGGCAACATCTGCAATAATTTCATTCAAATCACACAATAATGTTGGTACAAAATTGTTAAATGTAAAAACAAAATTACCTAAATTAAAAAAATCTGGTGTTTACAAAATTAATTGTCCAAAATGTAATGCTGTATATATAGGTCAAACACAAAGAAATTTTGAAATAAGATTCAATGAACATTTAAGAGCATATAGATTACAACAACCAGATAAGTCAAACTATGCCAAACACGTTCTTGAACATCCACACTCACTCATACACACCAATGACATTCAAATATTATCTACACACCTGTGATAAAAAACAAAATTTAGATTTCCTCGAAGAACTTGAAATCAAAAGACATCTAGCAGATCAACAATATAAAGTAGTTAATGAACAAATAAATCTTGGAAGTTTACCACTATTAAACTGTTTACTTTGATTGAGTCTTCATTTTATACATAGATAAGACGTAATTATAACACAAATATATTAAGTTATTGTAAAGATCAGCAGGATATAATTTTTTCCTGGTTTTTCTATATCATTGCACAGTTATACTGATCTTAGAGGGAAATACATCCAGGATAATCCCTTAGGGCTAATAACATCTAGGCTTTAATATTGTTATGTCTTATTACTTCCTTACTTGGTCTAGCCTTAACTACCTATCAACATCAAGTACCTAGTTACAAACAAACAAAATGTAACTTCAATATGTCAATCTGACGATGCTATTTCGATAGCGAAACGGCTGTCATTGCATTTAAAGTATTTATAGAATAAATAGTGAAAGTTAATTCAACCTTTTAGTTGTTTATTGTTCTGAATAAGATGAACTTTCACACAGTAAGGGTTAGTACCATAAATTTGATTATTAACAATACTGTTTGATGCAATGTAACTAATTCGTGTTTATCAAGCGAATAGATTAACAGTCCACCACGTTCGCGCTGTTACACCTTAGAGGAATGGTTGAAGTGTCAACGGCAAAGATATTTGTATTGTTATCGGTAGACATAAAAAATGCTTTCAACACGACAAGCTGGGGGCACATTGTTAGGGAGTAAAAGAATGCGAAAATACCCATATACTTGGTTGAATTGATAGTATCTATCTGGACCAATCGGGAATTACCCTGGGGAAAGCCAGGAAAACACTGACCAGAGGGGATAGCTGGCGTGAATACACCTATCTCTTTATTGAATACTCGTGCGCAAATATTTTTGAATTTTCCCCTTCCACTGCTAAAATATGACTACTTCTTGCCATAGAACACAACGTATTGCTACCCAGGAATACCACAATTTAAATGAAAAAAAACCTTTTAGCTGTCAAAAGCTAGCTTCTATTTGCCGTATAGCCGCGGCAGCCCAGGCCATAAACCACAAAGGAGAAGTTTTAATTTTTATTTCGTTCGTGTACGCCGCTTGCTAGTTGTTATTGTGTTTTTCTTGTTTTTGTGTATTTAATATTAACGACTTGTGTGTGTACCTAGACTTCTCTTTGGTTTTACTTTAATTTGAATTACTGATTACTTTTGCATGTCATACCAACACAATTTTATAAGGGGCACGAACATTTAGAGGAAACTACGAGAGTGGGAGTTGGTTCGCGCACGAGTATTCAATTTGTGCCATTAACGATGGGTCTATTGGCTTATACGATCTAAGGCAATCTAATCTAGGTATAGAGACTAGTAGTGAATAAAGGTACCTATATTTTAGGGTACAGCATAACATAAAAAAAGTTTTACAGTGCTTAGTAGGAGAGTTGGACCTGGAGATAACTTTAATTTTATTTTATGCATAAATTAAAATCCTTCTGTTCCTTTTTAAAATGAAATAAATAACTCTTCAAAATATCCTACAACGTAAAACGTACTTATATTTAATATGTTTTTTTTTATTTCTGCAATGCTTACTTTTCTAATTAATATATTTTATCCACTAGACCGAAGACTAACTTTAAAGTCTGAAATTAAATTCGTTGACATATTAGATTTACCACCAGTCTAACCTTATATTCATATCTTGTTTCCGCAAATGTACCGCTGAATATCGTTTGCGTTGTGATTTCTCCTGGGAAATTATTCCTTTTAAATATTAGTTTCATTTCGTCAGTAGGTATCGACTGGGGAGATGTAGAAACATTGTTACCTAATTTTGAGTTGTTGGTTGCTTAATCAGAGTTAGCTTTTATAACTCTTAAGTAATATTTCTCCAATCGTCAAAATTATTTGGATTCACAAATAAATTTTTTCCGGAAAGTTCATATTAATTATTAATTATTAGGTATTATTTATTATTAATTCAGAATTATTATTGGTTTGGATAAGAACAGCTCATTCCATAGAGAGTAATAAAAGCAGTAGTGCAGTCTTTTTAAATATTATTTAAAAATACCTAATTATTTCTCATAATTTCAAAACCCCACTGAGTTAAGTTTTATATTTACCCAATATTGATTACGGGTTTTTCTAGTTGGTCGGGAGGTCAAAGTTCTTTATTCTAAATTCTTAACAGTTCACTAAAAGTGGAGTTGCATTGTAAATTCTAGTGTTATAGAAAATTCAGAAGGCGCCTATAAACGTCGATAAATGATCCTTTAGCGATTAATGGAAAAATATGTAACTGTTTTAAATCTGATACAGACAAATATTTATGTAAAAGGGTTGATGGTAGATGGAGCTAGGGAAATACAGCAGCAGGAAAACCCAAAATCCAGATAGAATATCATTAAAAAGAAGGGCTTGGATGAAAAGTGCCATTCTTCTTTAGAAGATGATGTCCCAATATTGTATCTACCGTTCTTGATTGGCAATAACTGACATCTCATTCTAGTCTTCAACGAAAGAAGACCAATTATTCCATGACCAGTGTTCTGTGGTGAGGCCTTTCTGCAATGGCATTAGGACATTACAAACCCAAGGAATCGATTTTGTTTTTCGGTTGATGTTAAAGTTGAGGTGAATGGACTTTCGTCAGAATACCATACGTTTCTTAAAAAATCGGTCTACTGCTTTTTATATATAAGTAATATATAAGTTTTTTTGTCAAGAATATAATAATTACAAATATATATAAATAAAACAAAATGCAAACATTGAAACTTAAAATTTTAGAACTAAATATACCTACAATTATGTAACTTAAATTATTTAGTGGTAAATGTCCTAAATTATTTTTTACTAGCTTCAAGTAAAAGAATCATCAATTTCAGGAATATTAACATGTTTTGGCTTTGTATCTTGTTGTTGTAATGCCTGTGCCTGTAATCTTAGTTGTCTAGGCCTATATATAATTTAAAAAAGAAGAAGCTGTCAGAATTCTTAGTGTCAAAGTGTCAAATATATCATTTAAATCACCTTGGTTTGTTATGGTTCGCAAAAATATTTTGAATTTCACCTAAGATCAGTAAATCGGCCAAAATGAGGAGCCGAAGCAACTCGGGAGTCCGTTTGGACTATTACCAACGTCTTGTTCATAAAGTTGTGATGGAACATCAAAATCCGGTAACAGGACTATTTCCAGCAAGTATAGAAAATAACCATGCCTGGATTCGAGACAACGTCTATTGTATACTTTCTGTTTGGGGACTTTCAATGGCCTACAAGAAAATTGCTGATCAAGATGAAGACAGAGCAAAAACTTACGAACTGGAACAGTCTTGTGTAAAGTTAATGCGAGGATTATTAATGTGTATGATGCAGCAGAAGGATAAGGTAGAGAGATTTAAACAAACACAGAATCCCTTAGATTCCTTACATGCTAAATATTCCTCTGTAACAGGGCAAATAGTTGTAGGTAAGTCTTATCAAATCAACTTAATGACATGTTAAACATACAAACATTACCTAACAATATTCTTTATTGTAAAAACTTTATACAGAAAACTTGCTTTTATTAAAATATTAGTACCACATTATTTCGTTCTATTCATTCATTTACCTAAGGGTATATTTAAGCTATAAATATTTTTATTTTTTTCTGCTTACTATATATATAAAGATATATAGAGAACTAAACCTATATAAAATAATAAATAAATATTTTTTCCTTTTTAGGCGATAATGAATGGGGTCATTTACAAATAGACTCCATCTCTGTATACCTTCTTCTTCTTGCACAGATGACAGCTTCTGGACTACAAATAATATTTAATTTAGATGAAGTAGCGTTCATACAAAATTTGGTTTTTTATATTGAATGTGCATATTGTACTCCTGATTATGGTATTTGGGAAAGAGGAGATAAGACGAATCATGGTTTACCTGAATTAAATGCCAGTTCAATTGGCATGGCAAAAGCTGCCTTGGAAGCAATGAATGAACTTGATTTATTTGGAGCTAGGGGTGGTCCTTACAGTGTTATTCACGTTTTAGCTGATGAGGCACAAAAATGTCAGGCAGTTTTACAGGTAAACTTAAAAAATATACTTATAAAGTGTATGCATAATATGGAATACTATTTACAATTAATTTATTATGTATGTTCTGCTTAATTATTTTTAACCTTTTTAGTCAATGTTACCAAGAGAATCTAGTTCAAAAGAAATTGATAGTGGCTTACTACCAGTTATTAGTTTCCCTGCTTTTGCTGTAGATGATCCTACATTAATTGCATACAGTAGAGATTCCATTATTGAAAAATTGCAAGGAAGGTATGGTTTTAGAAGATTTTTAAGAGATGGCTACAGAACTCCCAGAGAGGTAAGTAATAAAATTCTATGAAACGTATAACTTATTTTTTAAATAATACATATAATATTTTACATTATTTTAGGATCCTAGTAGATTGTATTATGAACCATGGGAACTAAGAATGTTTGAAAATATTGAATGTGAATGGCCATTATTTTTCTGCTACATGATAATAGATAACTTGTTTAGAGGGAATAAAGAAAATGCTGATCGTTATACAAAGCAACTAGAAGAGGTTAAAGAATTTTAAATTTACTTTAAATTAAAACAATAAAACAATTTTTTAAATAACAATATTTAACAACAAATTATTAAGCTCTAACCATTAGTAAAACTAGATAAAGTTAAATTTTTTAAATAGATTAAATATTTTATTTTTTCAGATCATGATTCGTACTGATGATGGACTGAAATTAGTACCAGAACTGTACTCAGTACCTGCAGAATTTGTAAGTGCTGAATATAAAAATCCTGGAAGTCAACAAAGAATCCCTTTGGGTCTATGTCCATTTCGTTGGGCACAGTCCCTTTACATTGTTGGAAAACTATTGCAAGAAGTAAGAACTTTTTTTTATAGTTCTGCAGCTGATGCATTTAAAGAATTATTTTTTAAGCAAATCTCATCATTTTTAGGGATTTCTGGCACCTGGAGAATTGGATCCTCTCAATAGAAGACTAGGCTCAGAAAAGAAACCTGATGTAGTAGTACAAGTAGTGATTTTGGCTGAGGATTTTGAAATTAAAGAAAAACTAGCTGATCATGATATTAAAGTCCAAACTATTGCTGAAGTAGCACCTATCGAAGTTCAACCAGCCAGAGTTCTTTCTCATCTTTACACATATCTAGGTAAAGATAGATACAACCTAATGTAACTTAAACTTATTAGTACTAATTTATGCAAAATAAATTTATTAAAGGCAGGATCAGTTTATAATCTGTTAAAATCATATTTACTACATTAGTTTTTAACTGATTTCATCAATTCTATGTATATTTTTTTAATAGCAATAAAAATATTTATAGGTCGTAATAAAAAGCTTGGACTGTCAGGTAGGAAGTCTAGAGACGTGGGAATACTTTCAACAAGCAAGTTATACTCATTGGGAGATAAAATATTTGCGTTTACGCCTCAGGTAAGTAGACTAAAATGGAACATTTTTTTTACTTTATATTAACTTTGACTTTTGATTGAGGTCAACATAAACTTTCTAATTTACTTATAGTCTGGTCGAGAAGTCATTTAAATCGGATTTGGGTTACACCGATCCGAAAAATCTGATTTTGGTGTTAATCAATTCGAAATGACAAATATAAATATAAATTGAGGGAGAACCAGAAGTTATAGCAAATGCCTTTAATAGATACTTTAATGAAATAGTGTCAGAAATGCTTGAAAACTTGGAGAATGTGCCATTTGTTGTGGGTCAGTTGGGGAGATGTGTCAGGTGAATGGTTCTCAGACCAACAACACCTGAAGAGATCATTGAACTGGCCGGATCTCTAAAGAACAAACACAGCAGTGGAGATGACGAAATCCCATTGAGTATTGTTAAATTGGGGGTGTCAGAGATTTGTGAAATCCTCTCATTTCTTATCAACAGCTCATTCAGACAAAAAATTGAAATAATCTCTTGTTAAACCTCTGTTCAAAAATGGGGATCCTCAGCTAATAGAAAACTACAGGCCCATCAATTTTTCTACCATCCTTCTCGAAATTGTTCGAGTTAGCAATGTGCTCCAGACTAATTTACTTTTTGAGAGTTACAAATTTTTTTACAGACACCCAGCATGCATATTTGAAGAGTAGAACGACTCAAACCGCCATTTTTTAGTTCACCAAAAGTATTTTGGGTTTAATAGAAAATAAAAACCTAGCACTAGCCATTTTCCTAGATTTATCAAAGGCATATGACTCGCTGAATCAAGAGTATCTGTTGGAAAAATTTGAAACTTATGGAATTCGAGGAAAAGCTCACAACTGGTTTCGATCATACCTATCTTCAAGAGGCCAAAGGGTAACAATCACAAAAGATGGGGTTTCAAAAATTTCAGATTTAGTGATTAACACAGCAGGAATTGCACGGGGTAGTGTTATTGGGCCGATTTTATTCATAATTTACTTGCACCATAGCCAAGAACGTTAAGGAAACAGTAGTAAATTACGTAGATGACACAAACTTAATAATTGGTGCAGAAGATAGCGAGGACCTCATAAATCAGGGAAATGTTTTTTTCTCAAGAGCGAAGAATTTGTTTGATAAAAATAAATTACTGTTGAATGAAAATAAAACAAATTTGATGATATTTAGTACTGACAGGTGTAGAAAAGAGAAACCATTGAGTATAAGTTAGCAGGGTGATGAAACAAAAATCACAGAATATACTAAATTTTTAGGAGTATATATTGATAATTTCCTGAAATGGAATAGGCAGACTGATTCCATCTATCAAAAATTGAACAAGGTCATCTATGCAATCAGAACAACATCATAATACATGAAATACCCTTCAGAGAATCCTGCAGAGGTTTATTTAAAGAAAAACAAATTTTAACAGTAACTGCACTATATGTATTAGAATGTTTAACTAACATTCTTACATAAGCACAAAGAGGATTTCACAGAACATAAAATGAATCCCAATTATAATACACAAACACTTAACATTACGTTTCCTATACACAGACTAACTCTCACAGAAAAAAATCCTTATATGTGCATCAGAATATTTAATAAATTACCAAATAGTCTCAAGGCTATCACCACGCATAGGATCTTCAAAAAGAAAGTTAAACAATTACTGTTAAATCTGGAACCATATGATTTGAATGAGTATTTTGAAGTGGATCAGTAAAAGTATTGTTTTTTTGGTTTGACGTCTTTTCTTTCAATGTTTGTATGTACCATATATATGTTGTATATATAAATGATTATATGAAATAAAGAATATTATTATTATTATTAGTTTTTGGATATAAGTCAAAATTACACAGCAACAGACCCTGAGCTGATGATAGACGTTTGCAAGAGTGAGATAAATTTTTTAAAATCAAGCTGGCAGAACATGTTAGGAAGGCCACTTACCATTTTGGTTTGTAGAAGCATCGACCTAGGTATATATTGTGGAGTTAAAATATATTTGTTGAAGATAATACATTTTTTAACTACATTTTTAACAAAAGAATGCTTTCTATCAGTTTTGTGTTATTTAAATCTCAATTTAACTGTAGTGTATGCATGAAAATATTAAATCGCCCTTTCTCTGTATCAAATATAAAAGATACAAAATATGATTATTACAGAAAATTAATCTTAATATGTACTGTGATCATATACATACAAATTTTATTGTGTTGCATAAACAATACTAGAAATTCTAATTTTCTCCAATTAAATAATACCAAAAGTCTCCTATACATTGTATTTAAAAGGTCCTATACATTTTATATAAAAAGAATATTAATTATTGTTGTTGGGTTAAGATAACAACAATACTATTGGACTTAAAAGAGTTTATTTTAGATGTTTTAAATTTTTTTCATGGCGAGATTAGAACTTCGATCCGGAAGAATATTATACCAGCTATGACATTGCTCTGTTGGCAGATAAAGTTAGAGCACACTTAGCATTCTTAACAATGAGCTGGAGGAATATGCTTGGAAGACCTACAATATCAGTTGTGATAACCAAAAATCATTTAGGTAACAAATTTTATTTTAATCAAACTATATCATGGATCCCTCGCGTGGATCTCCCTTAAACTACAGAGGAACACCAATATATAAGAATAAAACAACTAATACATTAGCATACCTACTTTAATTTGTTCAAAATTAAGATAATATAATTTCCAACGGAGTAGATTATATTAAATGTCCTTCATTAGAAATCCCTTTTTGATTGTAGAATAGAAATCATGCACTGAATTTCAAAAACTAGGAGAAAACTAGATTTAGAATAATCAACAAATTAGTGATTTTAAAATAGAAAATGTTTATCACAGTTACTATAATAATTTTTACCATTATCCCAAAATTACAATTTTAATTGCAGTAATTAATTAATGCCAATCATTTTTTTTATTTGTGCTGAATTTAACGTTTTTTTTTAATGCCTTGTTTGCACGCTGAATGTATATTTTATTTAAAATAATTCACTAACTAAAATTGTGCATATAAATATTTTCTAAAAAAGAAGTCCTTATTTCTGGATCTTGTAATGAACCTGGATAGACCATTCAAGCATTCTGTTTGCCTGTAAAACTATATGACAACAGCCGAGTGCAGCTTAACTTTTAAAGGTTATTTATATTCTTCTCTGGACAGGATATGGTTTCTCTAACAGATTCACCGACATTCTAGTCGACACGTTACCAAAAGATCATCTTCTCATTATAAATTTAATCTGAACTCTGGTCGTTACAGCAGGTAAATTCTCCCAATATTTGATTTTTTATTGTCAATGTTGCCTAATTCATTGAGGATGAAATGATAGGCTATGCCACAGAATGGTTCCTAGCTAGCTTATTTGATATTTTATTCCAGAGTGTCCAGGAAGTCTAAGAAGGCATTAAAGGATGTTTCTCTATGTACTATAGTTTCACTGTGGATAGTCCTCTGCATTAATTCAATGTACGTATCTAGGAGTTTGCAAAAGATAACCACAATATTGTCTGCATACCTTTTGGGTATATACTCCCTGCTCATTAAGGATTACAAGAATGTCATCAACCTATATAAAAAATGTAATTATGATTCTAACCTTAGCTGGTAAGAAGCAACTGGCTAGGGTTTATATCCAGTATTTTCTCCCTGAGGGTTTATTAAAAAGAATCTGTTTCCCTGATTCAAAGACTCTGCTCTATGATGGATATCGGTGCTCCGGCTATGCTAGACATTAAGATTACATTTCATATTCTACCTTATCTCTTAGCATGTCAGTTCTTCTGCAACATCACACGGCAGATCATACCATTTTAATACATAGTTCATGATTTGTTTGAAGTTATGGAGATCTTTATCTCAATCAAGGTAGTGCGCACATGCCGATAAGTTTGCTGAATTAAAAATTGGCAACGAAATATTTTTCAGAGGATGGAAAACTACCATTAGCCATGATCACAACAATGAAGAAGTTAAAATCTGGTTACATAAATGGTACACGAGTAACTTTGGGAAATTTAAAGGACTTCTTGAGTACCAGCTGTATCACGAACTTAAGTTTCTTGGGATGTCATGAAGAAGGCTTGCCCGATAGTAAGTAAACATAATTTTAGTTATTGTAAGGTTTAATTAATAATCTACGCACTACTTAATTTACACCACATGGTGTTCATTCTCGACAATTTGTTTCCTAGAATTGTTGTTTTCAATCAGTCATTCTTGATTCAATTGTTTTAGTCAAAGATAGCTAATCAGCAGAGGAACTTTGTAACAGAATAGAAAGGAAATTTCTTTCTATTTTAGAAAATTATGTCTTGGGAGATTTTCGAGTAGTTGCGTATGAATATTCGGAAGATAGAAATAAAAACAGCAAAATGGGTCTTTCTATGGTTGATCTGTGTTTTCTATGGCCAAAACAAAAAAAAACAAATATTGTTATGGTAAGAAGGTGTATGTATCGGCTTCAGAATAGCATATACATTTTCAAACTCAAATTGCTTGCATTAAATTCATTTTAAGGATGGCCTATTTATTGTGTATAACCAATCACGGTTTAAATAATAATAAATTTCAATCAGTCAAACAGTTGTCCACGCCCACATCTTTAATGTTACACAAAGAGGGATGATATTGTATTATACAGTACGGTTTTATTTGTTTTTTATTGCAACCTCTTTACCGGCGGGTGAATAGTCGACGCATTTTACCCCAACTACCTACTAGAAAGAAAAAGGTTTATAATCCAACATGAATATTCGACACAGAATGTTCAGAAAACGTATTTCTCTAATCCCTTTATTGCCAATAAAATCTGCCCCTTCCAATTTGATATTTTTATAATTAACAGGTAAATTTTTTACACTTAGGTACAATTTTCTCAGTAAAATATAAAATTTTATTACAATTAGTTTATTCGTTTATTTTTAATGATTTTTTAAAACCCTTAAACACCCCCTTAACATAAGCCAATAAGTTTAATATATTAAAAAATAAAAAGCATTGATCTTATAAATGTTTTTGTCAATTTTTGTTTAAATCTGATATCTATTTTCTTTTTTAAAAACAATTATTTCGGAACAACACCAAAGAACTGGCTACGCCACCACCTCTCCCAAGTGTTTTTTCTTATTATTATTTTTTATTCCTTAGTGAAGTAAGTAATTGTAGGCGTTTTAAAAATTGCGACTCCTATGTTGTTGAAGCAAGGCGTTTTTATAACTTCGGTAGGTAAAGGAAATTCACATTTAACATGTATATGCTATATGCCCGATGGTTTTAGGATAAAGTCATAGAGAGTATAATTTTATATGGGGTTTAACCTGGATATATTTCCCTCTAAGATCAGTATAACTGTGCAATGATACTGAAAAACCAGGAAAAACTTTATTGTGCTAACCTGGACAAAAACTTGATGTATTCTTACGAATATACAATTAAGGATTAATTAAAGTAAACAGTTATGGATAATTTTCCCGATTTATCTGGATCTGCTGATCTGCTAGATGTCTTCTAATTTCTAGCACTCCTATTTAATGTTTTTTTGTGAGTTTTTATTTAAAAGAGGGTCTAGGTGTGATTTGTCGGGTTGTTAAAATCTATAAGTTTTCATTGTTTGACACCCCCAAATTTTTCATTATATGACTTTTTTGAAGAGGGAAAAATCTTTTAGGGGTATAAGGGATATGAGGCATTGTTTTTCCCAGCAGGACAAGTGTATTTAATGTTATCAAGAGATAATAGGGACAGAAGAAGCATTTCATTTAAAATGGTTATGGCATATATAGGTTTAGATGTGGTTTTAAATAATTACCAGAATTTACCATAAAATCATTATTTTAGAGTTAAATCCTCAAGTGCAACAGTACATGGAGGAACATTCAGTTAAAAGTTTATCTCACAGATATTCACTTTTGCCAGTACCTAGAGTTGGACCAAAGAATAAACATCTAATGAGAAAAATGTCTGTTAGAGGAGCTGTGAAAAAAACTAGATCAATAAATGTTGATTGTAAGTATTAGAACAACTTTTTATTTTTTAAAAGATGGGGTATATAGCATAAAAATATATAAAAAGGAACTGGAACAACTAGTTACAATGAGAAATTTTAAGTACCTTGCTGAAATCAAAGACTAATATAATAATATTAAATAATTATTTAAACCCATAGTAGTTTGGCAATGGGAACTGAAAATTATATTTTGTTTTAAAAAGTTGGATATTAAAGAAAAATAAAACATTTGTGGATAATAGAATTATTTTTATGTGAATAACAATGTTATCTGTAAAAATTTTTGTTTAACAAAAATATGCTGATTGAATGAATACTATTTCTAGTCTTTTATCATAATATTGTATTAACATCTTAAAAATTTTTCAATTTACCAATAACTTGTCAAAGTTCCATATTATATTATAATGAAAAGTAATGTTACTTCCAATGTTTAAAATACCTAAAGAAATGTAGAATTTGTTATAAAATGTATTACTTCCAGGACTAAAAGAATCTTATCTATTAGTACCTATTAAAATATTTGTGTCGTATTTACTAACAGTTGAGGTGTTCATTTCCTTAACATTGAGTGATCGTTTTTTATAATTTTTTCTAACACATAGGGAATTAACCTCCAAAAGTATAAGGGTAAGGAGAATTAAAAGAATATAGTGCATATTTGCAACTGTAGGTGCACGAATTTAAAGCAAATTAACTTTCTAAACGGTTAAATGAAAAATGAACACTTATAGGGAAGGTGCAACTACAGCTTAACATATAACTGCTGTACCATTTTTTCGAGGCCATAAACATCTTGGTGAGTTCTGTTTACCGCTATATCTATTCTATTAACGTCCCCTGCTTTTCAGCAACCAATTAAAGGAAATAATACATCACAAATATTTTCCATACATATAATTATTGGTTTACTGCCGCATTTAGTCGGAAAAATAGAATAATTTTCAACAAGTGATTGAATTTATTTTCATTTATAAACAAAAATAATAAAAAAAACACAGCCAAAAAGTTTAATCGTACTAGAAATCATGGATTACAGGGTGCTCACGAAAGTAAGCAACTTTTACGCTGGACCCCAATAGATGACGCTTTTCAAAATGCAAATCAATTACATATTGCAACTATGCTTTGTGACAATTCAGAAAAAGTCATATTAAATGTTAAAATTTGAAAATCAATGTTTCAATAAGTATTTGATTTGAATTTTGAATAGCTTCATCCATTGGAGTCCAGAGTAAAAGTTGTTACCACTTTCTTGGGCACCCTGTATAATATTTGCTCAGATACTTTATTTAGATGTTCAAAATGTATGATTGTAGATGGAAGGAAAAAAGTATTTTTTAAAAAACTAGAGCTTTTATTTATTTTATATTCACAATTAATATAAAACTAAGAGCTTTCACTTTACAAAGTCATCATCAGAATTTCTTTTCCAATTTTATTTTTTAGTTTTAATTATATTATCAATACACATGCTTATATAAAAGCTCCATAGTTTTTTTAAGTAATTCATTTATTTGTACCCTAAATTTATGATTCTAACAATTTAACCAAGTTAAACTCTTGAACAAAAAATGATGTCATATTTTTCTACTGATAAAAGATTTATATGGAAGGCTCATTTGAAGAACATTTTCAACAAGGTAAACCTTTAGACATGTCGATATGTGTATTGGATATATCTGACAGTTATGAGACCTATGATTAAGGATAGTGCTGCAGTATGGTAGGTTAAAATTTAGCAGAAGTCTACCAGGAAGGAGCAGCATCAATAATGGGAACTATATTAGGTCTTACACTTTATATTTAGCTGGAAAGAAAAGCGTTAGAGAGGGCGTACTAGAACCAATAGGTAATAAAATAGCCAAGTCAAGAAAAGACTGTGCAAGGAGCAAATCATAGGAGTCATATTGTGGATACCAAAGAAGTGTTTGCCCAAGAGATGTATCTGCAGAAGTTGGTAAACAAGACTACAAAGTAGGTCTAATGGATTTCTTGACATATCGATATTGAATGAAACTTCTAACCAGGAAAGAGGTTGAAGGATATTAGGTCCAAAATCATTCAATGATTTGATGAGCTTCATTACAGATATCAGTTTAAAAAGAACAATTCTAACCTAAAAGTGACCAGCAAGAATTTTAGGTGCGAAAGGGGGGGACATTTATATGAAACCTACTCTAGTAATGTGTTTGATGTTTTGAACTTGTGGTTTGACAGAAAATAAATATTTCAAGTAATATATAATGAACGACTAGAAATTGTCTTGTATTGAACACTTTCTACTATTTAATTTTACATTTCAGTAATTTAATAATTCATTTATATGATTGCTTTACATTGAAATTATATAAAGTAGAATATTTGTGAATTAAGGCTCCTATTAGATTAGTTGTCTTTTTTATTTAATTCTTCAGTATATTTAAACATATTTGACTTAAATTTATTTTATTAATACTCCAAATATTTTTACAGTACTACCTTCCTTAGGTAAGTTTTTGTATATTTATTTTGTAGAAACATCAAATTAAAGTAAAGTATATTATTGTTTAAATTGTAGCTGTAATACAAAATTCTTAACCGTTTTTTCATTAGTGTTTTCCATTGATTCATTTTCATGTATATTTTCTCATAAAATATTACTAAATATTTTTATTCCAATTACAACAGATTTTATATTTTCAAGGTTACTTTAAGTTTAGGCATTTAAATTTATTTTACTGGTTGTTTTACTGTTTGTCTAAAACAGTGCTTTTGGAATCTTACTTCTTCTGTCATAAAAAACTTTAATATCGGGTTTTGTCCCTGTAAATTAAGGAGATTAATTTAAATAAATAACATAACACCTATTGACACATTTTTTTGCTTAAGAAAGTTTAAATACTCCACAAAAATATATATTTTATGAAAAGTAGTAAAAAAATAATATATCTTTTTTCTTTAGTGGTATACCTTTTCAATCTGTTTTTTTAATTTCTACCAAATGTTAGTTTGCTTTTGGCAAATATATTTGTTTCCTTATTCTGAATAGTTTGCACATGTGTAGTTGTTAAATTTCATTTTTATTTACTTAAAACTTTTTTAAAATAATTATTCTCAAGGTGTTTTGTTTTCTTTTTAAAAGTGATTCGAACTTTGAACCAAGACAAATCTCAATTTATTTTAATTGAAGGAACAATTTAGCACATCGTTTAACAGTGATTAATACGTGAATGTTTCAGTTTTCTTTTATTATAAACAATAGTAAAACAATAAAATTTGTGATAAATCTTAACTACAATAGAATTTTTGAGTTTTAAAAAAAATCTAAAATAAAACTAGAAAATTGTAAAAACAAATAGAATACACTTCACTTCCTCTATTTACCAACTTACATTTACCTCACTTTTAGACATAAATATCAGCTTAAGTGATCCTAAAATAACACCTTCTTTTTATTGACATGGTTATAGTAACAATTATAGCAATATTTTTCTATCATCTAATCATTCTAATAAAGAATTCACTATACAAAGCATCTGGGACTGGTATATTGGTCAGAATTTTCTCCACTTACCAAAAACTAATTATTCTTCTCTTTGGTTATCTTATTGAATATAAATGACAGGTTAAATATGATCTCTGAAAGATTAATCCTTATTGCAAACACCCTAGCCTGCAAAACCGTCAACTGATCCTTCCATAATACTGAACCCTGGTGGAAGAAGTGTCAACTAATCAAAACCTTCTTTTGTACAAAAAACTTGAAGCTAAATATATTATTAAGCAAATCAAATAACATAATGGCAAAGTTACACTTCTTCCCCCCTTTAGCACGTTACAATTCACAGTTAAGTCTTCCAGTTTCCCGTCAACAAGACCAATTTCAATATTATATATTCAAAACTGTGAAGAGAAATTTAACTATGTATCCAGCAGGAAGACGCACCTATCAAACTCCTGAAAATGTATAACTTCCAAAAGTTTTTGACTGATTTATCTTACATGTGCCACTAGCAAACTCATCTAAAAATGTTGTGGACTGTCCACTGTGGAAACCACTTATGGAATAAAATAAATGTTGCTCTATATTTATTTTTAATTTTAAAATAAAAAGCATAAATATACAGACCTTGTATTATATTATATTTCTGAAAGCTCTTTGATGAACTGAATTCAATGACATGATAATTGGGGTTGAAATTGTGTTAAATTGTGTAAAATATGAGATGAATCCACTAATTACAATAATAAATGTATTATTTTATTGATGAGGTTTTGTTGAGTGTTCAAGAGAATCCTGTTTATAAGTGCAAGCCAAATTGTCCGCCAGAATAAAATGTATGTATGTATAAGTTGTGGGTGATAAGTACACTGCGACCTATAGGATCTATTGTGTCCCCCCTTACTTGCCATGTTCTGATGTTTTCTCAGATTTATAGCAGCTATATAGTCCTATTTTCCTGAGGAAGTTTAGGACATCGTCGGGCTTCAAATCAGGTAGATCCCCCTCTTCTATTTCAGGTGCTCCTAAGTATCTAGCCCTAGAATTCTGCAAGGCAGGGCATTCTGAGGGTATGTGTATTGAGGTTTCATCCACTTCCTCACAGAATCTGCACTTTGCTTCATCCGCTAACCCTAGTTTCTTCATGTGGCTTCTTAACCGGCAATGCCCGGTTAATATTCCCGTTAGGATTCGGGGCCTTTTTTTACTGAGGTTGAGGCAGCTTAGAGATCTCTTCTGGTCATAGTTCCCCAGTAGCATCTTAGATTGTCTCAGTCCTTCCAGCTTATTCCAGTACTTGGATTTTTCCTTCTCCATTTCTTCCCTTAGTTTTCCTAAGATTACTCTACTGCTGATCCCACAAGATGATTTTGGTCCCAAATATGGGGTTTCAGCTTCTTTTTTTGTTTCGTTCCCCTCTATTCCTATGTGTCCCGGGACCCATAGGAGGGCGACAGTGTTCTTCTGGCCTAGTTCATTTAGTTTGCCTAGGCATTCCCAAACCATCTTCGAACTGATTATATTTGAGCTCAGCGCTTTAATGGCTGCTTGACTATCCGACATGATCTCTTGTCTGCGGTAGTTTCTTCCAATATTGAATTCCACACATCTTTCGATGGCGCAGATTTCTGCTTGAAAGATGCTCGGGTATGTGCCCAAGCTTTCTGAGTATTTGGCTCTCGGTCCAAAAACTCCTATCCCAGTTCCCTCGTCTAGCTTGGAACCGTCCGTATACCACTTTATGGTATTCTGGTTTAAATTCTGTATGGTGTCTTCATCCCATTCAGATTTATTACTCAACTTTGTGATGAATTTTCTCACAAAGTTGAATTTCTTTGCATTTCATCTTGGGGCATTTCCCAAGTTCAAGATCAAATTGAAGTGATCGAGGTTTTTCCCTGATAATTCCTTCTTTGATTATTCTATATATTGTTTTCTTCCTTACACTTTCTAGCAGAATGTGCAGTGGGGTCAAGTTTAAAATCACCTCCATTGCAGCAGTGGAGCAAGTTTCCATTGCTCCAGTGATACATGAACAGGCTAGTCTCTGAATCTTCGAGAGATTTTTCGTCGTCGTACTCAGATTAGCCCTTGCGCCCCAGGCCACTGCCCCATATGTGATTAATGGTCTTACTATTGTTGTGTAGATCCATTGCAGAATACGTGGGTTACATTCCCAGTTCTTCCCTGCAATGTTCCGGCACACCATGAGGGCCTTGGTTGCTTTGTGTATTACTTCGTCTTCGTGTTTATTCCAGAGTAAACTGCTATCTAGGATTAGCCCTAGATATTTTACCTCTGTTTTGCACTCGACGATGTTTTCCCCTATTTTTATGATCTTTAGATTAGGTTCCTTTTTCCTTGTAAAGGCTACTAGTGTGGTTTTGGTGGGGTTGATGCTGAGTCCCACCGAGTCACACCATTGTTTCGCAATGTTCAGTCCTCTTTGAACAATATCACAGAGGATATTTTCATACTTCAGAGAGGGATGGTTCGTTCGATACTCTCCAATCTTTTACCCGATCCTTAAGATTCGGTGTACTTAGTGTTATATCTAGTACTTCCTTTCTTGTTCTGGTTACAAAAGTAGGGGTATTCCCGATATAGTGTATAACAAGATTATTATTAAATATAAAATCTAAAATTTTCTCACCTTTTTCGTTGGTGTCTGTGCTTCCCCATACGGTATTGTGACCGTTAGCGTCGCATCCTATGAGAAGCGGCAGCTTCTTCTGTTCACAGTACTCGACTAGTCTTTGCAGTTCTGTAGGCGGTGCAGTCCCGTCCTCTGTAAAGTAACATGATGCTATCATGACTTCTTGACGTCTATTCTCGAACTCGAGGTTTGCTCGAATCGGAATGAGGTCTCTCGACATGAACTCTGAAACACAAAAGTGATCAATGCTACCAAGATGCATGCTCTGGGTATGTCTACATTACTCACTTTATATATTAGTTTGGCTTCCCTACTTGCGAGTCCTCTAACCTGACCATCACGTACCCATGGTTCCTGGATCAGTACTAATCCCATTTGGTTTCTGATAAATGTCCTTGAAATAACCGCCCATGATCCCTTGGCGTGACGGGTGTTTATCTGAGCGATATTAATTCCCGCCATTTTTCTTACCATTTTTGTTTCCACGAGTAGCAAGGGAATGTCGGTCCACTCTGGCAGAGCCCCGCATGCCAGAGCAAGGCTACATACAAGCGGGTTTCGCCCGGTTCCCCCAGGGGAACGTTCGCGACCGCTTATACCCCAGCGGCCATCCATCCTTCGGCACGTTACCTTACACCTTGGAATTGGGGGGGTTGGTCCGCGGTGCGGCCTTAGGAATGGCCAGTCTGGCAATCTTGCAGTTATCAGCTGCTCTACCAGACCGCGCCGCCCGTATAGACGTACACCCCCAGCTTCGCCGCTTCCCTGCTAAATTGCAGTGTTACCTGCTTAAGCAGTTCAGCGACTCTCCTGGGGATCCCCTATCCGCCACCTGGGAACGCGCCCGGTAGGCACCCAGCCCTCGGGAAAATCAGTCATACAACTGTACTAAGAAGTCTTCATAAAGAAAAACTTACTCCCTTTACAATTAATTAATTTTTGACAGGACTTAATAGAAGATGACCCAGATCGTAAGAATTGTTCTGCGAACAATTAATGAATAAAAAAGATAGAAATATTTATCAACTTTTATAAGTTAACCTGCAAAATTGTAGATATCGGTTAGCAGAAAATCCTCATTGGATGCGAGAAAGTCATACTCAATATACTCAAATTGTTAACATTTGGACAGGCATCATAGGTGACCAAATCATTAAATCATTGGTCCAATTTTAATAGAAGGAAATTTGACATTAGAAAAATATGTTAAGAGACCAAGTTATTCCAGATTTGGCCAACATCCCATTATGCTGCAAATGGGATTACCTAAATCTAATATTTCCAAATAAATGGATCGAACGAAGAGACACTATTGAGTGGCCAGCCCGATTACCAAACCTACCGCCGTTAGTTTTTGTTGTGAGGTTATCTTAAGAGTAAAGTATATGCAACACAGCCAGCTAATATTGCAGATCTCCAAGAGAGGACAACAACAGAAATAAGAACAATTTCGCATGAGACTAAATAAAGTTAGGGGTTGCCAACAAGTGAATGGAGAGTATTGTTTTACAGTAAAATAATAATCTTGTATTTATATGCATTTATATTCCTAAATAAAATGGAAAAATTCACCCTGTATTTATTACATTAGGCCACTAAGTATTATAGATCCTTTAATTTAGTTTATTGAGGAGCTTTCACAAATATAGTATGATACAGTGTGCTCCTTTGAATAAAAATGGATACAGCTGTGTTGGCCTCATGTAATTCACCCTGTATATTTATGTTTTATTTCAAATAGTAGAATTGAAAATGAAAATCGAAGTGGTCTCCACACTGTATATAAATATTAAAGGCTTGGATGGGTCTTAATAATCTTGTTAGGTATTTACGCGACGCTACTGAAAATTTGTGTTGGTAAATAGCGAATGCCCTTTTGTGTTGTTTGTGTTCTCAATATGAACTTCCACAAAGTAAGGGTTGAAATAATAAATATTACCCTAGTGCATATTAACACCTTCATAATCCTTCATAATTAGGTTAATATTCATTTAATGTATATAACATTATCCTTCATTGTACATAGTTTGTTTTTTAACCTTGGGTTTCATCAGAAAATAACATGCTTAAACACTATTTTATAATCTTATTTTATTGTATTACATTTTATATAAATCATTAGGGAAATCCATTGCTTTCGATATATTAAAATAATACTAGAACAGATTACAAGTTACTTTATATTTTGTTCCTCTGTATTGACCTGTAATTTATTTTTTAGCCGAAACTTTAGGTATGGAAGGAAATGTGAGTTTGGACAGACGTTCCTCATTGTATTTTCCTCAGATCTCGATAGACGTTACCGATAGTGCAAAAGAAGAATCCACGAGATCACCATCTCCAGATAAGAAACCGGTCTTTGCTAAATCTGATTCCAAGTCACCAACTGTAAATATATCTAGACTCAGACACCAATCGGAAACACAGTACGCAGATACAGAGGTAGTGTTTCAGCTTAGTCTATTTTTGTGATATTATTTTGGAAATATTCTATTTAGGTAGATGAACTGTTCGCAATGCTAAGAGAATCCGACTCGCTAGACGAACAAGGTGATATCTTGCAATATTTGGTCGATACGAAAGGTTTAGATTACAATACCGGAATGCTGGAATACGGTCGAGTCGTTACCGTTAAGGATCTGTTAAAAGGGTTGTATGAAAAAGCTTGCCATCAAAAGATGTGGGGTCTCGTTAGACACACAGCCGGTATGTTGGGGAAACGTGTAGAAGACCTGGCCAAATCCGTTACCGATTTGTTAGTTAGACAAAAGCAGATAACCGTAGGTAAGTAGAAAAACTTTACTTTTTTTTTAATTACATGCTGATTTATTGGCTTTTCAAAATTAGCCAGCCTTTTTTTCCTTGTCCATTCTAAGAAGACCAGTTTGAATGATCGCTTCAGTTGCATCCAAAAGATTTGCTCCTTGCAAGGTTTTGGATTGGTCCACATTTCACATTGGGTATTAAAATCAGCAGATAGTGGTATTTTTTTCTATAAGTTAAGGCCGGGCATTGGCAGTGTATTTAATATAGGCAAACGCGACGTCTTTTCAAAGAGCTTTTAGCAAAATCTCTAAGGCAATGAAAATTGAAAAAAATCAGTAGTATACTAGATATATAAAGTTATTCAATAAAGAATTTTGAAGCTTGAGAGTACAAGGAATCATCCAGAAAAAATTCCCGAAATATGTCTATTTTTACATTTCATAAAATGATTAATATCTCACTTAAACGTGATATGATTTAAAAAATATTTCTTCTTTGAATAGATGATATATCTACTCATAAGTCAGTGTTTCTACGAGGGTTAAGCGTGGGGTGTTTTGATCACATTCATTATTTATATTTTTGTATTATCTTTTATTGCGATTATTACATATAATATTCTAATAACAACAATGAAGAAACTTTTCGTTGTAATAACTAATATTAATTACCTGATTGCTTAAATTGGGACAGGTAAAAGGGTAAAATACTTAAAAAGGGAATTCAGAGAAAAGACACAATGTTTAAGGCTCTTTATTTGCTTATCTTGAAATATGTTGATTTCATGTACAATAGTTTATCTCTGTTAAATATTATATTATTTATAGTTAACATTATTTTGATTGAAAAAGTGAAAGTTTCCATTTATTTTAACATTTGGTAAACATGTTGCAAACCTTGTAAGGGTTTATCTTTGTAGTAAGAATAAGGGTACTCGAACACAGTAATAAAACTCAGGTAGACTTGCTTAATCTATTCTAAAATAAAGTAACAATTTTCGTGCAATAAAACCTTCAATTATTTCATAAAAACTAATGATATCGACATCCATAATCTCAAACGCTTACTATTATCATTGTTTTCAATTATTACATATTTTGCAAAAATTTTTATTTCGGATGTTCTTTATTTAAAGGTTGATCTTTTATTTGTCGGTTTACAAATTTGATTGTATAGTAGATTCGAACTCTTGTAAACAATGAAAGTAAATATTCTTTATTGCCATATGGGAGGGAGAATTCCGCATTGGAAAAATCTTTAAAAAATATATGTTTCCTATACCATCCTGTATACAATAATTATTAAAATTCAAAACAAACATATTCTCTAATCTTATTAAATTAAAATTATTGGGAGGTACTGTTAAGCCATCAAAAATATTTTTACTGTGACTGTAAGCTTTGAGTTCACAAAATGAAGTAGAATTGTCTATTTCGGATGATGAACAATATTGTAAACAAGTTTGACAAGAATGTTACAGAGACATCTACGTAAAAAATATCCACCAACATAAACCAGTGCATTTTCTTTCTCTGATATCAAGTTCCTATAATCCGTTGATTCAATTTTTATAATAGGAGAAATATTTTCGTAAGTTTTTTCCTGAAAACTTTCAATATTTTTCAATGACTTTCAATGTTATATTAAGCAAAATATCGCCACTATCGTCCATAGAATATATCTTAGAATATCTTTGGAGGATGTTTTTACTAGTGGAGTTTTACTGGAGTCCTTTACTAGATTTTTGGATTAATAAGTAAAAAAAGATAAAAAGGTCGAATATCAGTTCTTAGTGGATCTATTAATCGTGTAATTTTTTTAATCCATTTAAAAGGTAAAACGTAGTTCCTTTTAATTTTTTAAAATGAACTGGTAGTTACTGCTGCTACTCATTTATTTTAAGTTTATGCATCATTTTCTTAATTTTTTGTACTAAAAAACTTGTTAATCGAATTTTTGACATTTTAGGTTTTTCCAGTTCGTTACTTTGAACTTTTGGAACCAATTTCAGTTTTTTTATGAATATGTATAGGTAATGGTAACCGAATATATTTAAACACTTAAGATTTTTAAAATAATCCGCTCAACTGCTTTTTGGTAAATTTTAATTTTTGTTTTCTTCTTTTTCCTTTTTAAAGAGCTTTTCAAAATATTGCCATATATGAATATGTATATCGTGAGTTTTTAATGACCATCCGGTATGTAGTATAAATATTTTCCTTCGCTGTTCGGTCCTTACCTACTCGTTATTGCTTAGTTAAGATAAACAAATGATAACATTTTACACTTGAAAAAACTTGAATGATTGCCTTTTTAAAAATAATACCCCAATAAATATTCTATTTATAATTTTGATTTGAGAAAAAAAACATATATAAATAAAAATATTGTGTAAAATCTATAAATTAATATCGTTTAATGTAAATACAAATAGCAAATTCATATTTAACAAAATCAAACATGTTTGTGTTAAAATTAATCCAGCCCTGAAATTTTTAAAGGAAACTGATATACTCCAAGAATGAATATAATATTATTTCGTTTATCGCGTAAGGTCATTGCAAGAGGCAGCACCTCTCGGGTATACTTATTCGTTCTCTTTTTAGGACCGTTTTCTCACTCCCAATGCCCAGCCTTAATATTGCATTAAGATTTCTGACCGTTGAGATTTCTTGTCTAGATATGGAAAGGTGCTTCCAATTAAGAGGATATAGATTTCTTTTCATTTTGTATAACCAGACTTTTCCAGTTCTTTTATTTATTGAATTGATTATGCAAGAAAATATTTTCTTGATTTGGATCTTCGTTCAATGGTCATAGAGTGAACCATAGATAAACACACACTGATAGATAGGCATCTCACCCGTGGCGCCTCCTGAGGCGAACTAATTTACGGGTAGTGCCATCTAGAGAGCCGGAACAGAAGCCCAACACTTTAATATGTTCGCAAAAGAAGATTCCTGTAATCTTACAGTTTTTGCGGCAACTTCAAACTTACTATAATTTTACTTTTATCGCAAAATGGCATTTATGGTCAATTTTTTTATATATCATTTGAAATAACTCAACATCTGAATGATATTAAAATAATAACAAGCAAATGGTTGAGTTGCTTCAAATGAATTATAAAAAAATTGACCACCCTCGAAGTGAAAGAAATAAGACTAATATTGTTAAGTGTATATATTTTATTGGGAAATTTAAAGCTGTATAAAAGGATAACTAATTTATTATTTTGTCACTATTTAGTAAATGGAACATGTTTTATTTTATCAAAATAAAGCTTATCGGGTGCACTTCACATGACAATTCCTCACTATGCATTGTCTTGAAATAATTGTCTTAGACACATTGTCTATAAAGTCCACCAATATATAGTAAAATAAAAGAAAAACAAATTTTAAAAAATTAACAAGCCATAAACAAAACTAACCGTTAGCATAGAATAGTCATAAGTTCAAATTGTTAGGTTAGGTTAACAGTGGAAGTATCGGAATTAAATCCACAATTTTAGTAGTGTGTCGGCTCTCTAGGTGGCACTACTCTCGCCTTCTCAGAGGGCCCATACCCTGGAGTGAACGTCGAGGATCTTCAGCTTGTTCTGTTCTTTACACATCTCTAGCTGACAATGATATACAGTTTAGTTATGGATGGTCTTAGACGTACACTGATGATTATTACTGATTAATTTTCAGCTATATCTACATGTTTAAGAATTATTTCTTTTCAATATCATACAGTGTTCTTTAAGAAACAGTATTCAATCTACTGAGACTCCAAAATCATTCAACTAAATGATTTTCTTGGGTTTTGCTGCATCATTGGTCTTTTTGGACACGTTTCTGGTTATTGTTTTTACTTTATACCATATTCAATTATACTTGCAGGTATGCCACCTAATAATGAACATACGATTACTGCTCCCCTTCCGGAAAATGATCTTAGACTATTGATCCACGAGGCATATGGAGAAGATGACAGCACCGCAATGTTGACACAAGAGTTACTTTCTTACTTAGCCATGTTTATTAGAACCGAACCTCAGCTATTTTTGGAAATGCTTAGGCTAAGAGTTGGATTGATAATCCAGGTGAATATAAAAAATATTAAAATCATTTAGTTTCTTGGTTTTCCTCTTCAATTGATCATATGGGGCGATTTCAGTGTACAATCGCTCCAATAACACACAAAAGTGAATTAATAAGATTGTCTTTCATTCTTTATTTATTTCATTAATATAATTTTCTATTACAGTTGTTTCTTGTTTTCAAAGTTGATGACTTTGATACGACTTATTTGTTAAAAAGACTAACCTTCTTTTTGCATTCTTACTAACTACCAAAATATACTGCAAAAAGTGACCAAGTCACGTTTTCTTGAATTCAACTTATTGTTACTTCAATCTTTATGAAGAAAAATTGACCAAGTCAAATTTTAATAAATATTAGGTTATGCTGGACATATCGAATATGATTAAGTCAAAGCAGAGAATTTATATTTCAACTAAAAGTGCCCATATTAACTTGTTCGTTTTCAGAAAATGACTATCTCGACTTTGTCATTTTTAGGGGTAGTTTTTCGTACTAAGTACAATATAAAATAAACATTGACTTAGTCATAGTGTGGCCATAGTTTTGTGCGGTTAGTTTTTATTTCTGTCCAATATTTTGTTTTTAAGGCGTTTTAAATAAAAGCTTATAGTTTTTATTTAGAAAGCTACAAAAAGACTTCATTTTAAGTTGCGTTGAGTCTGCATTGCCCAAATGTCGACGAATTCGGACAGGAACAGGATCTAAGAAGTCATTCAGCCGAAAATATTTTTTTTTTTTTAAAAAGGATGTCAAGTTGCAGATATACAAAATGTTTTTTCTGAAAACTCTTCATATTACCCATGATCCGGTCCACAAAGCATTAAAAGGCTTGAATGACGTTGGAATATTTAGTAATCCGGATAAAAGAGTTCATCACATTCCAGCAAATAAAACATCTGACGACTAGCAGGAGTAAAATTGCATATTGAAAGTTTTCAATGGAATCACAGTATTGCAGTAAGTCAACGAAACGTGACTATCTAGATCCATCCCTTTCAATAGCCAAAATTTATGAGCTCTATGTCAATCAATGAAAAATACATTTCACAAATAACCTATAGACAAATCTTTGGCACGAATTTCAACCTATCATTTTTTAAGCCTAAAAAAAGACCAGTCTGCAGTTTGTGAAAAACATACACATAATCTTGTTACCAATGAAGAATATCAACAACACTTAAGACTCCGTGATGAAGCAAACGCTGCAAAAAAATATGATAAAGAAAGAGTTATTACTGATAAGACATTTTTAAGTGAAACTTTTGATTTGCAAAGTGTTCTTCGTATTCCGTTTTCAGATGTATCACAGATGTATTATGCGATGAAACTGTGTGCTTACAATTTAACAAACAATTTATGCAGCAGCATCACCAAATAATGCATATTGCTTTGCCTGGCGTGAGTTAAATAGGCACGGCACTCCTGAATTGGATAAGACTAATTCCGAAAATTAATTTATTCTCTGATACCTGCGGAGGGCAGAACAGGAACCAGAATATCTCAAAATTTCCATTTTAATATTATTCAGCACAATTTTATGGAAAAAGGACACTCGTACATGGAAGTTGACTCAATGCACAGCGCCATTGAAAGAGCGAAAAAAAATGTGGCTATTTATACCATGAACGACTTATTAAATATTTTTAAATTAGCTCGAGCTAAACGTTTAAAAAACAAACGCACCGATCCGTATAAAGTCAATGGGGATTTTGTAGACTTAAAGGCTTTATCAAATTCCTTGATAAAAGACGATAAAGGAAATCAAGTGCATTGGTTGAAAATTAAAATCATGCTTTACGAAAAAGCTAAACCTGGACGTATCCTTTTTAAGTACAATTATAGTGATCTTGAATATCGCACTCTGTATATTTGGTCGTGGAAGGCCAACAGATATGCCCAAAAAATTAACACCTTTATACAAAGAACTTCTACCAATTTCAGAGAAAAAGAAGGCCTTCATATGAAATTGGTAGCTATAGAGCGGGTCACAGTTATTATGCAGCATTGCGTTTATGGACGACGGCGTTGCCATATCGGCATGTTCTTCGAATTTGGTTCCTATTGGCGCGGGAATATAACTTGCCATTGTGTTACTATTATGATTTAAATGGTGACTAAATTATCCATTTGAAAATCGTTTAGTAAGTAATTAAGAATATTTATAATTATGCTTTTAGATAAATTTTACGCGTTTAAAGGAAAATATTGTAAATCCGCTAAAATATTCAAATTTTATACGTTTAATTATTACGTATAAAGAAATAAATAAATACAGCGGCCTTACAAAAGACCTTTGTCAAATTATGAAATAATAATATAATAATATAATTAATAATAAAAATATGTCAATAATAATAATATATACATAAATTACAAGACGAGTGGTAAAAAAGTCAGCTGTCATCTAAATTTTAAGAGA
>CM068981.1:2611157-2636157 GCA_035357415.1 Ophraella communa
AAACAATTTGGAAGACCAATTGTTTATCTGTATATTCCGATCGATATTTATCAAACAAGTTTTAAAAAAGTCTTCTTTTAATTGTTTTAAAAAACAAATTAGTAAATAAATATTGTTACGGTTGCATTAGAAGTAGTATACAAATGAGCATGTTTATTTATAAATATTATGAAAAAGATACTGAATTGGTGTACAACATTCGGGGGGAAACAATAATTAAAAATCATTATAAGTCTTTGTTCGATTTTTTTATGCAACTAAATTAATAGAAAGTAAGATAATAGCAAAACTACAAGTTGAGTTTAATTTATTCCAGATGATTATTCCATAAATTTTATAAATTTCTTAAATTGTACCTTGAAAATAATTGATTAGTTTTAATTTCTAGATGTTAAGGACAAATTTGTGATCACTCCCAAAATCAGTAGGAATAATTTTAGAATTCCAAATCTCACTAAAATAAAATCACCCTGTACAACAAGGTTCCAATAAACATCATTTGAACTTACCAGTCACCAACATAAAAAACTGATATTTTTTTTTAGTAACTTTGCTTTCATTGCCAACATAAATTTATTTATTTTGTTCAAAAGGAAAGCTGGGAAAACAAAAGAATTTTCGGTAACCATGGTGCTGTTGAATCTAAAATCTCTCTCTTGTTTTTTGTTCCTGAAAGCGAAAGGAGGGTAAGAAATTTGTCCTGATAAAATTAGAATTTTTATAAGTAAAATTAAACAATTAACGCATAATAATGCAAGATAGATACTTAAAACGATAAAGTGTGATATAAAAGTGTATTTCCATAAAAAATTTAACATACCTGACAAGAAATTGGGGCCAAAGTGTATTGGCATCCAATACCAGCAGTTCCAGGAGAGCAAGCAAGTTATTTAAGCCTTAAGGAACATATTCCTGTCCATTTGAAGGTGACAGCAGTTATAAGGATTCTACATTTGAGGTATTTGGGGCCAATTTTGCTCCAACACATATTTAGCAAGAATTAAGTACCAGGACTCCACAACATCCACGTATGGACCAAATTCTGAACATTTTTAAGGTGATATTAATTATTATTGTTCTATTTTAATACTTGACATTTTCGATAAACTCTAGAATTTCAACAATTATTATTGATCTATTTCAATGTTTAACATTTTCGATGAACTTTAGAATTTCATACTAATTTGTTTAATCACTAATTCATTTGTACAAGATCTATATTTATTGTCAAAATTTATTCGTATTATAAAGGTTTTATTTAAATTAGCACGTGCTACAACTTTGATGTAGTTTGTTCTTGGAAGAGAAAACAGGATATTCAGGAATTTTCACATTCATACATTTCAATTAAAGAATACGGTTTTATAACTAAGAACACACTATATTTTCATTTAAGGTACATTTCATAGGAATAAAAGTATAAATTGTACTCACCTGTAACACCAATTCATTTTGGAATCTTTCTAATACATTTTCTTTTAGCGACATTGAACAATAAATATCTCTTTTGAATTTCTGTTTATTTCAAACATAAATTAATCTGAAAAATTTATTTAACGAGAACGACCACTTCTTAATTTGCTTCAATCAGCTGTAACGTCTCAGAACTTTAACCTCACAAAACACAGAATTTGACTAGAGGGAATAATCGCAGAACTTGAACCTACACCAGTAACCTGAGCGGGTGACGTCATACAGTGACCGGAGGAACTACTTAAGTATCTTTTTCGTTATTTGTTTTTAATCATAAAAAATTTTTAAGAGTCTCATTGCTTTGAGCAGCTTGGTTTAATTTAATTTCATTGGCGTCATATTTTTTTTAAGAAAATATTGTGGGAGATCATATTGTTGTCGTAGGCGTACCGCTATAGGCAACACGTTTCACACAAATACATTAAGAAAATATAATTTTATAGATTTAACAAAAATTTAAACCCCACAATATTAATGTCGATCCCAACGTGGGGCGTTATAAAATTAATCTAAATTTCATATCTAAAGACTTAGTTTATTAAATATTATTGTTGAACCGTGAGGTGATTTAAAAGTAACAATTTGAACATTTTGACCAAGTTTACATAAAATAAAAACAAGAGTAATAATTATAGATTGTTCCAGACTACTCAGAGACAATTAGAAGTTTAGTAAACAAATGCTCAGTTGTATTTTTCTTGAATCATATTAACATTGCTTGAGAAAAATAATTCTAAGATTTTCTTTGAAAAATTTTATATTTAACTATATACAAAAACTCAGTACAATTCCTGAAATAGGGAAACATCATTGTTATTGGGTGTAATATCTAGGTCTAATTACTTAAATTAAAACTTAAAACTGATTTCAAAACTCTATTTCAACTTAATCTAACAAAATGGAACAAAACAAGTCCTGTAAGACTATAGGCCAGTTGAGAGTAAAGGAATTGAAAGAAGAATTGGAAAAAAGAAATTTAAGCAGTGAAGGGATTAAATTAACTCTTTTCAATAGACTTAAGACAGCTCTTATCGAGGAGGAAAAGGATCCAGAAACTTTCCAATTTCTTTTGGAGGAAAGAACCACAAACCAAGAGATGGACCATGAAAAAGATGATGTCTCGGAAACAGGGGAAGAGACAGAAAATCAGACAATGAGAACCTTAGGGGATGATGTCTCGGACAACGCAGCAGAAGAGGTAGACAGACTCGCAGGTGGAGAAGCCACACCGGGAGCAACCAATCAAGACCAAAATTGGATGATGATGAATTTCCTCAGAGAGATGAATAAGAAGATGGATGAACAAAAAGAAGACATGAAGAAGATGAATAAGAAGATGGATGAACAAAAAGAAGATATTGGTAAGAAGTTGGATGAACAAAAAGAAGAAATGAAGAAGGACAAAATAGATTTAAGAAAAGATCTTGTCGAGATGAAGGCAGAAATTACAAATGACATTGGAAGGAAAATCCAGGAGATAGAAGAAAAACTAAGAAAAAACGTGGAAGATTTAAGTGGGAGACAGGACATTTTGGAAGTGGAGATGGAAAAGCAGAAGGAAAAGATACATTTCATACAAGAAAACATACAGGGAGAATTCTTAAAGAATGCAGAGGTACTTGTGAAGAAGGCTCAAGAAAAAATTGGTTGCGAGACAGAAAAGGATATTAAATCTTTAACAAGGATCACACAACAAAACATAAGGGAAATCAAGGAGTTGGAGACAGGAGTAAGAAAGGAGATTGGTTTATACATTTCTCATGAACAATACAAAAACTTGTGTAATTCATATGGAGATTACACATTAAATTCAAATCTATTAAATATCAAAGAATTGTATAAAAAACACAACAAATTCAAATCGGCATTAAAAATAGTGGAACCAAACAATGAATTTGAAGAACTAATAAGAAAACAAAAAGATATTAAACAAAAGTTTAGCCATTTCTTTCCACAGATTGAACAAAATTTAAAGAGAAGTTGTTTGGATAATAAAAGGCCCTTGAAACATCCGATCATATCAACTCTATGTGTGAAAAATTTAGTGTTGTAGGTGTTCATGGAAGTAATATTGGACCAGCTATGATCAAAGAAATAAATGGAACAAAATGTATCTTTCCAGAAAACACTGAATTCCACAGTAAAGATGTGTGCGAAATAAACAAATATTTAACTGAAAGAAGATTTGACCTAACTCTGCGAGATCCTCCTTGGTGGAATAAATATAATTGGAGGAAAAGGAAAAAACATCAGATGGCTATAACATGATTTTTAATGAAGATTTAAAGAGTTTAACAATCGACAGCTTATTATCGGATGATGGTTTACTTGTAGTATGGTGTACAAATTCTAGACAAAATTTAAATGCACCTCTCAATAAGATATTTCCACATTGGCAAGTACGCTTTATTGCAAAATGGTACTGGTTAAAAATAACAAAAATTGGGGAACCAATTTTGAGTTCTCTCAAACCCTGTTAAACAACCTCATAAAAAAATTATATTTGCTAGTAGAAAATGTTCAACACATAAAATTTAAGATAGTAGGATACTGGTCAGTATTCCAATTATTTTGCATTCACATAAAAATCCTTTGGTAAAAGTATTAGAGGAATTTTCAATGTTACACAGCTGTTCAGATATGTGAGTCCTTCTGATGAAAATTCGGTGTGTTTACCTAAAACATAAAATTTATTAATGGTTATTTAGTTATGTTACAATTACAATTATGTTAATTACTCTGTTTAAAATTATTTTTAAGGGAATTTCTGTTTTCTTTCATAATTTAAAATGATACAGGTGTCATGACTGGTGAAATGTGGGGACGTTCTATTCTAATGAACTTAAAGAGATAAAGAGATTTTCAATGTATTTGTCATTAAGGACATATTTTGAGATTTATAAATGTTGAGGAAGTACCTCAAATAAAAAGAAGTAAATGTGATTTCACTATATTTGTTAAAGGCATATGGTGAGCTAAGGAAAAATTGTTTCTCTGAGAGAAAAGATCTCAGGAAAATTTTCAAGATATGAGAATAATAAGATAATTTAAAATATTGTCACGTTTGTGTGTGGACACATAACGAAATATTAATGAGAAGAGGAATCGTATGTAAAGATTCTATTATGAATACTGATAGATAAATGAGTTTTAATGTAAAATGTTCAATAAAAAAAAAGTAATACCCAGTCAAAGTGTACCAAAAATCATGAACAGTACGGAAATTCTCATGTTGAAGAAGGAAAACTAATTTGTTTTATTTAAAAAAAATGTTTTAGGTAAAGCCATGTTAATAATGTCTATTAATTTGTTTGGTCTGTGAGAAAACACACATTAATTAATTTTTGTTAACTTGATTTAATTTAAAATAAATTTAGGTTTGAATTTTCCTGAATTATTCTAGATTGACAAAGCCAATTATAATAATTACAAGAAAATTCAGGGAAATTGTTACGGTTGCATTAGAAGTAGTATACAAATGAGCATGTTTATTTATAAATATTATGAAAAAGATACTGAATTGGTGTACAACATTCGGGGGGAAACAATAATTAAAAATCATTATAAGTCTTTGTTCGATTTTTTTATGCAACTAAATTAATAGAAAGTAAGATAATAGCAAAACTACAAGTTGAGTTTAATTTATTCCAGATGATTATTCCATAAATTTTATAAATTTCTTAAATTGTACCTTGAAAATAATTGATTAGTTTTAATTTCTAGATGTTAAGGACAAATTTGTGATCACTCCCAAAATCAGTAGGAATAATTTTAGAATTCCAAATCTCACTAAAATAAAATCACCCTGTACAACAAGGTTCCAATAAACATCATTTGAACTTACCAGTCACCAACATAAAAAACTGATATTTTTTTAGTAACTTTGCTTTCATTGCCAACATAAATTTATTTATTTTGTTCAAAAGGAAAGCTGGGAAAACAAAAGAATTTTCGGTAACCATGGTGCTGTTGAATCTAAAATCTCTCTCTTGTTTTTTGTTCCTGAAAGCGAAAGGAGGGTAAGAAATTTGTCCTGATAAAATTAGAATTTTTATAAGTAAAATTAAACAATTAACGCATAATAATGCAAGATAGATACTTAAAACGATAAAGTGTGATATAAAAGTGTATTTCCATAAAAAAATTTAACATACCTGACAAGAAATTGGGGCCAAAGTGTATTGGCATCCAATACCAGCAGTTCCAGGAGAGCAAGCAAGTTATTTAAGCCTTAAGGAACATATTCCTGTCCATTTGAAGGTGACAGCAGTTATAAGGATTCTACATTTGAGGTATTTGGGGCCAATTTTGCTCCAACACATATTTAGCAAGAATTAAGTACCAGGACTCCACAACATCCACGTATGGACCAAATTCTGAACATTTTTAAGGTGATATCAATTATTATTGTTCTATTTTAATACTTGACATTTTCGATAAACTCTAGAATTTCAACAATTATTATTGATCTATTTCAATGTTTAACATTTTCGATGAACTTTAGAATTTCATACTAATTTGTTTAATCACTAATTCATTTGTACAAGATCTATATTTATTGTCAAAATTTATTCGTATTATAAAGGTTTTATTTAAATTAGCACGTGCTACAACTTTGATGTAGTTTGTTCTTGGAAGAGAAAACAGGATATTCAGGAATTTTCACATTCATACATTTCAATTAAAGAATACGGTTTTATAACTAAGAACACACTATATTTTCATTTAAGGTACATTTCATAGGAATAAAAGTATAAATTGTACTCACCTGTAACACCAATTCATTTTGGAATCTTTCTAATACATTTTCTTTTAGCGACATTGAACAATAAATATCTCTTTTTGAATTTCTGTTTATTTCAAACATAAATTAATCTGAAAAATTTATTTAACGAGAACGACCACTTCTTAATTTGCTTCAATCAGCTGTAACGTCTCAGAACTTTAACCTCACAAAACACAGAATTTGACTAGAGGGAATAATCGCAGAACTTGAACCTACACCAGTAACCTGAGCGGGTGACGTCATACAGTGACCGGAGGAACTACTTAAGTATCTTTTTCGTTATTTGTTTTTAATCATAAAAAATTTTTAAGAGTCTCATTGCTTTGAGCAGCTTGGTTTAATTTAATTTCATTGGCGTCATATTTTTTTAAGAAAATATTGTGGGAGATCATATTGTTGTCGTAGGCGTACCGCTATAGGCAACACGTTTCCACACAAATACATTAAGAAAATATAATTTTATAGATTTAACAAAAATTTAAACCCCACAATATATCGGCAACTGTGTAAAATTAAAGTTGCAAGATCCTCAAACTTGTTTGTGTATGTGTGTGTGTGTTGTTTTCTTCTTCTTTTTTCTTCTTATTTTCTATGGTCTCTCGTCGATTTTTAGGAACGTGGTACAGCTGTATATATATATAGATATATATAGATATTCTGTTTCTGTCTGACGCGTGACTCGGTAGCTCCACCGGAAAAGGATGGGACGTAGAGGGTTCAAAGAGAAGAACAGGTTGGGTTTTTGTCTAGGCGGTACACATTGGCGTGCTATCATTTTTTTTATTTAAGTTAATCAATCAATTAACGGGAAAAATGATCCAGTAATTGACATATCGATAAACAATTTTATCTCGATTGTTTGATTACGGTAATTACTTGAATCGAATCAAGGTCAAGTTTACGAGAAACAGAGAAAAAACAAGTAGATAAATATCGGATTTTATTGATATGTACACCAAGGTCGATTAATTTGGGTTTTAAGTGTGCCAAAAAGCTTTGGAAGTCCCCCAAGTTGTTTCTAAATGTTCTCCGAAATGCTCCAGATGATTCAGTGTGCCTCGACACGTTCCAAAATCCTCTAGAATTTCCAAAATTGTTCTTAGATGTTAAACAAAGTCCCGGAACATTCTAGAGCGTTCCAAAATATTTTTAAATGTTCCAAAATGCTTTGGAAGTTCCCGAATTGTTTATAAATGTTTCAAAATGTCCAGAATTATTTAAGAATGGTTTAAAATACTCTGTAGTGTCCTAAATTGTTCGTAAATGTGTCAGATTGTCCAAGCATTTGTCAAAATTTTCTGGTACATCTCAAAATACATTTTAGTTGTTCTTAATTGTTCCAAAAAGTTCTAAATTGATCAAAAATGTTCTTAAATTTCTTTTGAAGTTCGCATACTATTCTTAAATGTTCCAAAATGTTTTGGATTGTTTTAGAACGTCCCAATATCTTCTACTGTGTCCCAAAAATCCCCTTGAAATACCCAAATTGTTCCTAAATGTTCCAAAATCTTTTGGAAGTCTTAAAATTGGTTTAAAATGTTTTCCAAAATGCCCTAGAATGACCTAGAATGTCTCAAAATTGTTCTGTTTGATTCAAAATGGTCCAAACGTGTTCTTAAATGTTCCAAAACGTTTCAGATTGTTCAAGAACGTCCCAATATCTTCTGCTGTGTCCCGAAACACCCATGAAATACTAAAATTATTCTTAATTGTTCCAAAATGTCCAGAATTCATCAAAATTGCTTAAAAATATTCCGCTGTGTCCCATATTGTTCCTAAATGTTCCAAAATCTTTTGGAAGTCTCCAAATTGTTTTTAAATGCTTTGCAAAATGCTCCAAAAGAATTTAGGATGTCTCAAAATCCTTTGTAGGTTCCAAAATTGTTTCTAAATGTTCCAAAATCTTTTGGAAGTCTCTAAATTGTTTTTAAATGCTTTGTAAAATGCTCAGAATTCATCAAGAATGCTTCAAAAAGTTCTGCTGTTTTTCAAATTATTCCTAAATGTTTAATGTGCATGGTACGTTTAAGAACAATCGTTTGCGTGTTTCAAAATCAATTTGGAAACATTCTTGATCAATTTGGAACATTTAAGAACAACTAAAATGTATTTTGAGAGACACCAGAAACATTTGCCACATGCTTGAACAATCTGAGAACATTTAGGAACAATTTTGGACACAGCAGCAAATTGTGAAGCATTCTTAATGAATTTGTGGCATTTTGGAACAATTTTGGAATTTTAAGGGCATTTTGACGTACCCCAGAATGTTTCAGCGCATTTTTGAACAATCTGGAAACATTTAGGAACAATTTTGGACATAGTAGAAAATTATGAAGCATTCTTAATGAATTTGTGGCATTTTGGAACAATTTTGGAATTTCAAGGGCATTTTGACATACCCCAGAATGTTTCAGCGCATTTTTGAACAATCTGGGAATATTTAGGAATAATTTTAGACGCAGTAGAAAATTATGAAGCATTTTTAATGAATTTTGGAACAATTTTGGAATTTTAAGGGCATTTTGACGTACCCCAGAATGTTTCAGCGCATTTTTGAACAATCTGGAAACATTTAGGAACAATTTTGGACATAGTAGAAAATTATGAAGCATTCTTAATGAATTTGTGGCATTTTGGAATAATTTTGGAATTTTAAGGGCATTTTGACGTACCCCAGAATGTTTCAGCGCATTTTTGAACAATCTGGAAACATTTAGGAACAATTTTGGACATAGTAGAAAATTATGAAGCATTCTTAATGAATTTGTGGCATTTTGGAACAATTTTGGAATTTCAAGGGCATTTTGACATACCCCAGAATGTTTCAGCGCATTTTTGAACAATCTGGGAATATTTAGGAATAATTTTAGACGCAGTAGAAAATTATGAAGCATTTTTAATGAATTTTGGAACAATTTTGGAATTTTAAGGGCATTTTGACGTACCCCAGAATGTTTCAGCGCATTTTTGAACAATCTGGAAACATTTAGGAACAATTTTGGACATAGTAGAAAATTATGAAGCATTCTTAATGAATTTGTGGCATTTTGGAACAATTTTGGAATTTTAAGGGCATTTTGACATACCCCAGAATGTTTCAGCGCATTTTTGAACAATATGATAACATTTAGGAACAAATTAGGACACAGCAGAAAATTATGAAGCATTCTTAATGAATTTGTGGCATTTTGGAACAATTTTGGAATTTCAAGGGCATTTTGACATACCCCAGAATGTTTCAGCGCATTTTTGAACAATTTGGAAACATTTAGGAACAATTTTGGACACAGCAGAAAATTATGTAGCAGTCTCAATGAATTTGTGGCATTTTGGAACAATTTTGGAATTTCAAGGGCATTTTGACATACCCCAGAATGTTTCAGCGCATTTTTGAACAATATGATAACATTTAGGAACAAATTAGGACACAGCAGAAAATTATGAAGCATTCTTAATGAATTTTGAAACGTTTTGGAACAATTTTGGAATTTCAAGAGCATTTTGACGTGCCCCAAAATGTTTCAGTACATTTTTGTTCAATTTGGGACTTTTATGAAGATTAACTACTGGTACGGAAATGTTACTGAGATTTTTTGAGTATCGACAACGTCGCATTTCTTTGCATCGGTCCGTTGCCGTTGACGGATGCACTGACCGCATAATGCAATGCGATTTTACACCGTTGCCATATCGATCGTTAGACCTCTAACTGTATCTCCTTTCGCTATACACGATATATTACAGAGTAACAGGTTTTTTAAATGTTTCCAACGTTCGAAAATATGCTTACGTCATTTTACTTTTGGATAGAAAAAGTCTCTAAGGCATTATAAAAAATGAATCTCCAAATCTGGACCAACGTTCTATTTCTACCATCATCCCCTTTTTGCTTACCGAAAGGGAGGCCTATGTGACGGGTTGATCCTAATATGGAAGATGAATCATTTGTTATTGTCTGCGATGCACAACGTCCTGTGTACGACTAAATTCGATAACCAAGGGCCGAAATGAAAATGAAGGAAAAATGACGTCGTTTGCACCATGATGGTTGGTAGTTTTCATTTTGTGAAAGTTTCCAGAGATTTTGGTAAGATTTGTTTATATAGGAGTCAAAAGTTTGATTGGTTTTTATTAAATTTCACAAATTTTTACCAAAGAACTTAATTTTGGGACGTCCTGTATCAATCTGGCCGTTTGGGAGCTGCAGCTAGACAAGTTTTGGTACATTCTAAATTGTTCTAGGGTATTTTGGAAAACATTTTAAAACGATTTGGAGACTTGTAAAAGATTTTGGAACATCTAGAAACAATTTGGGAACTTCCAAAAGATTTTGGAACATTTAAGAACACGTTTGGAAACTCTGGAACATTGAGAAATGATTTAGAACAATTTTGCCAAGTTCTAGAACATTTTGAAACATACTAGATAATTTCGAGATGTTCTAGATAAGTCTGGGACGTTTTGGAACAATAAAGAACAATTTGGGGCCAGCTAGAATGCTTTGGAACATTGTGAAACATTTAAAAATAATTTTGGAAAATTCTATAGAATTTTGGGACATTAATAGACAATTTTGGTACATTTTAAATTATTTTAGGGCATTTTGAAGAACACTTAAAAACAATTTGAAGACTTCCAAATGATTTTGAAATATTTAGAAACAATTTGGGAACTTCCAAAGGATTTTGGGACATTCTAAGTCCTTCTAGAGCATTTTGGAAAACATTTAAAAGACTTCCAAATGATTTTGGAACATTATGAAACAATTTGGGAACTTCCAAAGGATTTTGAGACATTCTAAATCCTTCTGGAGCGTTTTAGAAAACATTTAAAAACAATTTGGAGACTTCTAAAAAAAATTTGGAACATTTAGAAACAATTTGGCAACTTCCAAAGGATTTTGAAACATTCTAAATCCTTCTGGAGCATTTTGGAACACATTCAAAAACAATTTGGAGACTTCCAAATGATTTTGAAATATTTGGAAACAATTTGGGAACTTCCAAAGGATTTTGGGACATTCTAAGTCTTTCTAGAGCATTTTGGAAAACATTTAAAAGACTTCCAAATGATTTTGGAACATTATGAAACAATTTGGGAACTTCCAAAGGATTTTGAGACATTCTAAATCCTTCTGGGGCATTTTGGAAAACATTTAAAATCAATTTAGAGATTTCCAAATGATTTGGGAACATTCCGATCAATTGTGGGACATTTAAAATAATTTTTGAAACATTTCAGGTTTTTTTTGAGAAACCGGAGACAATTTTGAAACATTTAAATAATTTTGAAATGTTTTGGAACACTTTATACAATTGTGGGGCATTTTAAATCGTTTTGAGCTCTTTTTGGAACATTGAGAACAATTTGGAACAAACTAAAATGTTCTAGGATATTTTGAAACATCTAGAACAATTTTTGAAAATTCCATACTATTTTAAGACATTTAAGAACCGTTACATACATTCAAAAACATTTTGAATTAATCCAGTTGAATTTGAGATATTTTGGGACATTTCCCAAACTATTTTCAGCTTTCTGGGATATTTCTAACCATTTTAAAATAATTTGGGATTTTCGGGAACATTTTGAAACAATCTAAAAAAATTTGCAAAGTTAACAATTAGTTTGGAACATTATGTACTCTTTATAAACATACTTAACAACTTTAGGACACTAGTAAATATTTCGAAAAATCATTTTTTAAGTTTTATAATCCACAATTCAAAATTTTCACAATGGTAAGTCAACTATTGATCGATATTTTCGTAAAAAAATTGATTTTTTTCCCGAAAATTGGCGCAGTCTGATAGGATTCTCTAAAAAAAATTATATACCCGCACAAATCTAGTAAAACCAAAACTAATACTGTATTTTTTACATATCTCTACCAAAACTTTCTTCCTAACTTCATTCGTCGATCAATGTAAAGACTGTAAAGTGCAAAAAATACCCTTTTTCTCAATTACAACCCCATTAAATTTATAAAAAACCAAATTTTCTTCTTCTTTTTTTCATGTATAATAAATAATCGCATTGTATATCCTTCGAAAACATCCTTACTCACCGATATTTCGTTCGTATTGACCCAAATAATGTTTGCAGGACTTGTTGTCTTGTCGGGGGTTGTTTCATTTAAATGCAAATTACTTACCGTATAGCTGACGCGTGTCATTTTGCACCCCCTTCTATTTTTGCTCTCCCTCAATGGTGAAAGGGTTAAAGCAGCATCCCTTGCCTTTATTCATCTCTGTATATATATATACAGTTTTGTAATAATTGTATCTAGGTTAATTGTTGTATTGCGATTTTGTTGCAATTGTTACTTACGTAGGTACTTACCTAGATCTCTAATGCAGTTTTCGCTTTCAGTTTGGTTCAAGGTGCATTCGAATGAATGCAGTTGTTGCAATATAGTCGATGGAAGTGTAATTTGAAAGATTGTTGCGATATGTATTCGGTTAGAAGGGGAAAGGGGGAGTTCTTACAGCCTCGATTAGTTTTTTGTTGTCGATGTGTTGGTTTTGACAAGGAAAAGTTGGTTTTTTTTTATCTGTATCTTTGAAAATGGAAATTACAGGTCGTTTAAAACTGGTAAAATTATGGAAAATTTCATTGTTAATTGATTGAGAGTAAGAACAAAGCACTAGGATCACTATTTTCCTAGTTATGGATAAAAATATAGGACAATGTTTGAAAATAGGTGAGTTAAAGGGATTGGGACACTTTAGCACCCTGTATCTTTAAAAATGGTAATGACAGATCGTTCAAAATTTCCAAAAATGTAGAAAATTATCTTGTTAATTGATCGAGACTAAGAATAAATCACTAGGATCACTATTTTCTTAGTTATGGATAAAAATATGACACTATGTTTTGAAAAAAGGTGACTAAGAGGGTTTGGAAAACTTTAACACCTTGTATCTTTGAAAATAGTAATGTCAGATCGTTTGAAATTTCCAAAAATGTAGAAAATTATCTTGTTAATTGATTGAGACTAAGAATAAATCACTAGGATCATTATTTTCTTAGTTATGGATAAAAATATGACACTATGTTTTGAAAAAAGGTGACTAAGAGGGTTTGGAAAACTTTAACACCTTGTATCTTTGAAAATAGTAATGTCAGATCGTTTGAAATTTCCAAAAATGTAGAAAATTATCTTGTTAATTGATTGAGACTAAGAGTAAATCACTAGGATCACTATTTTCTTAGTTATGGATAAAAATATGACACTATGTTTGAAAAGAGGTGACTAAGAGGGTTTGGAAAACTTTAACACCTTGTATCTTTGAAAATAGTAATGTCAGATCGTTTGAAATTTCCAAAAATGTAGAAAATTATCTTGTTAATTGATTGAGACTAAGAAAAAATCACTAGGATCACTATTTTCTTAGTTATGGATAAAAATATGACACTATGTTTTGAAAAAAGGTGACTAAGAGGGTTTGGAAAACTTTAACACCTTGTATCTTTGAAAATAGTAATGTCAGATCGTTTGAAATTTCCAAAAATGTAGAAAATTTTCTTGTTAATTGATTGAGACTAAGAATAAATCACTAGGATCACTATTTTCTTAGTTATGGATAAAAATATGACACTATGTTTTGAAAAAAGGTGACTAAGAGGGTTTGGAAAACTTTAACACCTTGTATCTTTGAAAATAGTAATGTCAGATCGTTTGAAATTTCCAAAAATGTAGAAAATTATCTTGTTAATTGATTGAGACTAAGAATAAATCACTAGGATCACTATTTTCTTAGTTATAGATAAAAATATGACACTATGTTTGAAAAGAGGTGAGTTAGAGGGTTTGGAAAACTTTAGCACCCTGTATCTTTGAAAATGGTAATTACAGATCGTTCAAAATTTTCAAAAATGTAGAAAATTATCGTGTTAATTGATTGAAACTAAGAATAAATCACTAGGATCACTATTTTCTTAGTTATGGATAAAAATATGACACTATGTTTTGAAAAAAGGTGACTAAGAGGGTTTGGAAAACTTTAACACCTTGTATCTTTGAAAATAGTAATGTCAGATCGTTTGAAATTTCCAAAAATGTAGAAAATTATCTTGTTAATTGATTGAGACTAAGAAAAAATCACTAGGATCACTATTTTCTTAGTTATGGATAAAAATATGACACTATGTTTTGAAAAAAGGTGACTAAGAGGGTTTGGAAAACTTTAACACCTTGTATCTTTGAAAATAGTAATGTCAGATCGTTTGAAATTTCCAAAAATGTAGAAAATTATCTTGTTAATTGATTGAGACTAAGAGTAAATCACTAGGATCACTATTTTCTTAGTTATGGATAAAAATATGACACTATGTTTGAAAAGAGGTGACTAAGAGGGTTTGGAAAACTTTAACACCTTGTATCTTTGAAAATAGTAATGTCAGATCGTTTGAAATTTCCAAAAATGTAGAAAATTTTCTTGTTAATTGATTGAGACTAAGAATAAATCACTAGGATCACTATTTTCTTAGTTATGGATAAAAATATGACACTATGTTTTGAAAAAAGGTGACTAAGAGGGTTTGGAAAACTTTAACACCTTGTATCTTTGAAAATAGTAATGTCAGATCGTTCAAAATTTCCAAAAATGTAGAAAATTATCTTGTTAATTGATTGAGACTAAGAATAAATCACTAGGATCACTATTTTCTTAGTTATAGATAAAAATATGACACTATGTTTGAAAAGAGGTGAGTTAGAGGGTTTGGAAAACTTTAGCACCCTGTATCTTTGAAAATGGTAATTACAGATCGTTCAAAATTTTCAAAAATGTAGAAAATTATCGTGTTAATTGATTGAAACTAAGAATAAATCACTAGGATCACTATTTTCTTAGTTATGGATAAAAATATGACACTATGTTTTGAAAAAAGGTGACTAAGAGGGTTTGGAAAACTTTAACACCTTGTATCTTTGAAAATAGTAATGTCAGATCGTTTGAAATTTCCAAAAATGTAGAAAATTATCTTGTTAATTGATTGAGACTAAGAAAAAATCACTAGGATCACTATTTTCTTAGTTATGGATAAAAATATGACACTATGTTTTGAAAAAAGGTGACTAAGAGGGTTTGGAAAACTTTAACACCTTGTATCTTTGAAAATAGTAATGTCAGATCGTTCAAAATTTCCAAAAATGTAGAAAATTATCTTGTTAATTGATTGAGACTAAGAATAAATCACTAGGATCACTATTTTCTTAGTTATGGATAAAAATATGACACTATGTTTGAAAAGAGGTGACTAAGAGGGTTTGGAAAACTTTAACACCTTGTATCTTTGAAAATGGTATTGACAGATCGTTCAAAATTTCCAAAAATGTAGAAAATTATCTTGTTAATTGATTGAGACTAAGAACAAATCACTAGGATCACTATTTTTCTAGTTAGAGATAAAAATATGACACTATGTTTGAAAAGAGGTGTGTTAGAGGGTTTGGAAAACTTTAGCACCCTGTATCTTTGAAAATGGTAATGCCAGATCGTACAAAATTTCCAAAAATGTAGAAATATGTCTTGTTAATTAATTGACACTAGGAACAAAGCACTAGGATCACTATTTTTCTAGTTATAGATAAAAATATGGGACAATATTTGAAAAGAGGTGAGTTAAACCCTTAGTATCACTATATTTCAAACAGTGAATGAAAATATTGTAAACTGTTCTTACTATAAAGTCTTTTAATCAAAATTTACCAAAATAACTCAAATTTCTTACAAACTTGATGATTTTCATTAACATTTCTCCAAATCCAAACCCTTCTTTTAATCCACGCTACTGTCCGACCGCTGCAACCAACAAAAAACAACAAGAACAATAACCCAAAACAATAAAATTAAACTCGCGCCCAGTGGCTAGGAATGTTGACTAGGTCACGATAATAACAAAAGTTTAACCAACTCTACAACTAGCCATAAATTGGTTCGCCAATTCTTTGCAAATTACGAAACCAGTTTCACGCAATACCGACAAATAACATCGAAGATGAAACAATTTTAAAACAAAATCTTTACGAGACACCCTAATTTTTGATACGCAAGGCGATAACAGCAACCACCCCTCTTTTAATTCAATCTACCCTCATAATCATTCGGATACGTCATCGTACACATACAATTATTTCTTTTAGTCGGTGATTTGTTTCAGCAACAAGTTTTTTATATACCAAATGACGTTTTTTTCTATTTTTACATCAGCTACGAGTTACTAAATGATACGTAAGTGTTATGTACCAAATGACGTTTTTCTTTTTGTTTCAGCAACAAGTTACAGTTATTGTTATGTACCAAATGGCGTTTTCTCTTATTCTTTTTTATTTTTTTTCCGATAATTGGAAATAAACGGATAATCCTTGTGCCGATTAGAAAATTCTGAATATAATTCTTCTAAAACGTGGATATAAAATCGGCCTTGATCCTATTTCTACAACGGCTACAACAGCAGCAAACACTAAAAATTTTTCTGTAATGATGAAACTAGTTGTAGGGTCTTTTTTTTCTATGTTACAAACAGCTGTTGGGACAACTTTTTGAATGGTAAACAAGACGGGGGAAAAAAGGTTATACCTGACGTGCCCCGTTTTATTTTATACCACCAGTGGCGTAGGTACCTTTAAAAAAATTCTCAGACTTGGATTAATGATTAAAAATTTTGATTAGAAAGTTTTTTCTAGTTTAAAACTTGGAATAGATTCGATGGTATTAAATTTTTAAGTTATAAATTTTATTTTTTGCAGTATTTGGCGTTAATTTATATTGGATATTAAGGTAGTTGTGTGCGCCTATGGTTTTAAAAGTAATGGTAATGTTAGATACGATGAAATGTCGAAGGTTGTTCGTTAGATGTTAGGAAAAAATCGGATTCTCGTGAGTTTGAAGGTGTTGTTAGATTTTCCGGTTGTAAATGCGGTTTTTGTGCCGTGCGGTTTTTACCGGATCGTATTATCTAATGGAAAATGGTCTTGTGCAATTGCTCCAGTTAATTGTGTGTAAATTCAAAAATAACGAGTCTACAGCTTTGCTTTTAGTCTCAATCAATTAACAAGATAATTTTCTACATTTTTGGAAATTTTGAAAGATCGGACATTACCATTTTCAAAAATACAGGGTGCTAAAGTTTTTCCAATCCCTTTAACTAAACTCTTTCAAACTTAGTCCCATATTTTTATCCATAACTAGGAAAATAGTGATCCTAGTGATTTGTTCTTAGTGTCAATCAATTAACAAGATAATTTTTTACATTATTGGAAATTTTGAACGATGTGTCATTACCATTTTCAAAGATACAGGGTGCTAAAGTTTTCCAATCCTTTTAACTCACCTCTTTTCAAACATTGTGTCATATTTTTATCCATAACTAGAAAAGTAGTGATCCTAGTGATTTGTTCTTAGTGTCAATCAATTAACAAGATAATTTTTTACATTTTTGGAAATTTTGAAAGATCTGACATTACCATTTTCAAAAATACAGGGTGCTAAAGTTTTCCAATCCCTTTAACTAACCTCTTTCAAACTTAGTCCCATATTTTTATCCATAACTTGGAAAATAGTGATCCTAGTGATTTGTTCTTAGTCTTAATCAATTAACAAGACAATTTTTTACATTTTTGGAAATTTTGAAAGATCTGACATTACCATTTTCAAAAATACAGGGTGCTAAAGTTTTTCCAATCCCTTTAACTAACCTCTTTCAAACATAGTCCCATATTTTTATCCATAACTTGGAAAATAGTGATCCTAGTGATTTGTTCTTAGTCTTAATCAATTAACAAGATAATTTTCTACATTATTGGAAATTTTGAACGATCTGTCATTACCATTTTCAAAGATACAGGGTGCTAAAGTTTTTCCAAAATCTTTATCTCACCTCTTTCAAACATTGTCCCATATTTTTATCCATAACTAAGAAAATAGTGATCCTAGTGATTTGTTCTTAGTTTCAATCAGTTAAAAAGATAATTTTCTACATTTTTGGAAATTTTGAACGATCTGTCATTACCATTTTCAAAGATACAGGGTGTTAAAGTTTTCCAAACCCTCTAACACACCTCTATCATTCATTGTCCCATATTTTTATCCATAACTAGGAAAATAGTGATCCTAGTGATTTGTTCTTAGTCTTAATCAATTAACAAGATAATTTTCTACATTATTGGAAATTTTGAACGATCTGCCATTACCATTTTCAAAGATACAGGGTGCTAAAGTTTTTCCAAAATCTTTATCTCACCTCTTTCAAACATTGTCCCATATTTTTATCCATAACTAAGAAAATAGTGATCCTAGTGATTTGTTCTTAGTTTCAATCAGTTAAAAAGATAATTTTCTACATTTTTGGAAATTTTGAACGATCTGTCATTACCATTTTCAAAGATACAGGGTGTTAAAGTTTTCCAAACCCTCTAACACACCTCTATCATTCATTGTCCCATATTTTTATCCATAACTAGGAAAATAGTGATCCTAGTGATTTGTTCTTAGTCTTAATCAATTAACAAGATAATTTTCTACATTATTGGAAATTTTGAACGATCTGCCATTACCATTTTCAAAGATACAGGGTGCTAAAGTTTTTCCAAAATCTTTATCTCACCTCTTTCAAACATTGTCCCATATTTTTATCCATAACCAGGAAAATAGTGATCCTAGTGCTTTGTTCCTAGTGTCAATCAATTAACAAGACAATTTTCTACATTTTTGGAAATTTTGAACGGTCTGTCATTACCATTTTCTAATATACAGGATGTTAAAGTTGTCCAATCCTTTTAACTCACCTCTATCAAACATTGACCCATATTTTTATTCATAACCAGGAAAATAGTGATCCTAGTGATTTGTTCTTAGTGTCAATCAATTAACAAGACAATTTTGTACATTATTGGAAATTTTGAACGATCTGTCATTACCATTTTCAAAGATACAGGGTGATACAGTTTTCTAAAAAAAATCTGTTTAACTTTGACGCCCTGTATCTTAAAAAATAGCCTGTACAATATTATAAAAAGTTGTGTTTTTAATAGAAAATTTAATTTTGAATCGATTAAGCCCTCGTGCAAGTTTTTATGTTTAAGGGCTCACTTGCTATAATAAATAATATAAAAAATTTAATTCGCAAGACAATAATTTTCCTATAAAAATTTTGAAAAAAAAACCCTATAAGCCAGAAAAATTAGATTTTCGATTTGAAATTTTATCTGAACATTCTCAAAGGGTTAAACTTGAAGAAAAAAAATTAGGAACCCCATAGGCGTACCTGTTTTAATTTTACTAGTCCTCAAATTAGGGGTAGTAAAAATTTATCTAGAAAAATCAACTTTGACTAGCTGTATTTCGAGAAATAATTTTATTACAACTTTGAAAATTTGGTTACGAGTGGAAAATTTAATTCAGAATTGATTAAAATCAGTGGCGGCGTTGAAATATTTTATCCAAAGGGTTTCTATTTAAATAAAAATAAAAAAAGTAATATTATTAGGAAAATATTGTTTTGATCTATTTATTTGAGCTGTTTATTTCTTAATTCGAAGTTGTTGTCGATTCTAGACTGTATTTTTGACGGTTCTCCATTTCCTGTTACGATAAGAGAGCTCAAATCGCCGAAGGGCTTTTACGGGGTGTGTACACACCCCGGATCGATAGTCTCTTGGCGTACGTGCCCAACGACATGCTGATAAAACTGAGAGAAAGAGATAGACACAGAAATCGGGTTTAACTTCAAGTTTAAACTTCAGTTTTTCCATTTTTTTCTCCACTCTTCAAGTCTCCGGGGGATTCTTTGCATCAAAGTTATTCTCGAAATCAGTACAACTCACAAATATTTCGATGACGATGATGATGGTCGAACACAGCACGCGGTGTATCTAAAAATACCACGACGACAGTGTTGCCACGTCGACGAACTATTCTACGAATCCGTACGGGGTATTTATAGTTAGTTTCGAGCGATCGGCAACATTGTAAACGTTCAATGGGATAGTCGATTAAAGCCAGGAAGTCGCATTACCAAATCGCCAGCTGGTTTACAATGTGTAAGCGAAACAAACAACAATTGCGACACGAAAGTTACTTTAGATGTTCAAGTTTTGGTAAAATTACAAAAAAATTGGTTGCCGAGTTTCTAGTTTACGAGATACTGGGTGTCAAAGTTAACAATCACCATTTAAGTTAAGAATTTTTACTATTAGGATTTTGAAGACCCGCAAAAAATTTATTCGTACGCCTATGGTGATCACGATTTTTTTCCTTAAACTTTAATCCTTCAAGAATGTCCACTTAAAATTTTAAATCGATATGTCAATTTTTCTGGTCTACACGAATTTTTAAATCTGTATGTAACTTTATCAATTTTTCGTCAACTCTCGTATTACACAGTTCTATATTTTTTGTTATAAAAAGTCAACCCTTTAACTTAGAAACTTGCAAAAGATCTTAATCGGTTCAGAATAAAATTTTCTATAAAAAATAACATTTTGAACAATTTCTAAAACATATTTTACAAGATACAGGGTGTTAAAGTGCACCATCAACATTTTAAATAAAATTCTTACTGTTCCCAATTTAACGACTTATAGAATAAAAACCCGTACGCCTATGGTGATGACGATTTTTTTCCTTAAACTTTAATCCTTCAAGAATGTCCAGTTAAAATTTTAAATCAATATGTCAATTTTTCTGGTCCACACGATTTTTTAAATCTATATGCAACTTTATAAATTCCTTGTCATAATTTTATCAACCCTCGTTTTGCATAGTTCTATATTTTTTGTAATAAAAAGTCAACCCTTTAACTTAGAAACTTGCAAAAGATCTTAATCGGTTCAGAATGAAATTTTCTATAAAAAATAGCATTTCGAACAATTTCCTAAAACTATTTTACAAGATACAGGGTGTTAAAGTGCACCATTAACATTTTAAATAAAATTTTTACTATTCCCAATTTAACGACTTATAGAATAAAAACCCGCACGCCTATGGTGATCACGATTTTTTCCCTTAAACTTTAATCCTTCAGGAATGTCCAGTTAAAATTTTAAACCGATATGTCAATTTTTCTGGTCTACACGATTTTTTAAATCTGTATGTAACTTTATCAATTTTTCGTCAACTCTCGTATTACACAGTTCTATATTTTTTGTCATAAAAAGTCAACCCTTCAACGTAGCAACTTGCAAAAGATCTTAATCGGTTCAGAATGAAATTTTCTATAAAAAATTACATTTTGAACAATTTCTAAAACATATTTTACAAGATACAGGGTGTTAAAGTGCACCATCAACATTTTAAATAAAATTCTTACTGTTCCCAATTTAACGACTTATAGAATAAAAACCCGCACGCCTATGGTGATCACGATTTTTTTCCTTAAACTTTAATCCTTCAGGAATATCCATTTAAAATTATAAACCGATATGTCAATTTTTCTGGTCTACACGATTTTTTAAATCTGTATGTAACTTTATTAATTTTTCGTCAACTCTCGTATTACACAGTTCTATATTTTTTGTCATAAAAAGTCAACCCTTCAACGTAGCAACTTGCAAAACATCTTAATCGATTCAGAATGAAATTTTCTATAAAAAATAGCATTTCGAACAATTTCCTAAAACTATTTTACAAGATACAGGGTGTTAAAGTGCACCATCAACATTTTAAATAAAATTTTTACTATTCCCAATTTAACGACTTATAGAATAAAAACCCGCACGCCTATGATGATGACGATTTTTTCCCTTAAACTTTAATCCTTCAGGAATATCCATTTAAAATTATAAACCGATATGTCAATTTTTCTGGTCTACACGATTTTTTAAATCTGTATGTAACTTTATTAATTTTTCGTCAACTCTCGTATTACACAGTTCTATATTTTTTGTCATAAAAAGTCAACCCTTCAACGTAGCAACTTGCAAAACATCTTAATCGATTCAGAATGAAATTTTCTATAAAAAATAGCATTTCGAACAATTTCCTAAAACTATTTTACAAGATACAGGGTGTTAAAGTGCACCATCAACATTTTAAATAAAATTTTTACTATTCCCAATTTAACGACTTATAGAATAAAAACCCGCACGCCTATGGTGATCACGATTTTTTTCCTTAAACTTTAATCCTTCAAGAATGTCCATTTAAAATTTTAAACCGATATGTCAATTTTTCTGGTCCACACGATTTTTTAAATCTGTATGTAACTTTATCAATTTTTCGTCAACTCTCGTATTACACAGTTCTATATTTTTTGTTATAAAAAGTCAACCCTTCAACGTAGCAACTTGCAAAACATCTTAATCGATTCAGAATGAAATTTTCTATAAAAAATAGCATTTCGAACAATTTCTAAAACATATTTTACAAGATACAGGGTGTTAAAGTGCACCATCAACATTTTAAATAAAATTCCTACTGTTCCCAATTTAACGACTTATAGAATAAAAACCCGTACGCCTATGGTGATGAAGATTTTTTTCCTCAAACATTGATCCTTTAAGAATGTCCCACTAAAATTTTAGCACGATATTTCCACAATTATGGTCTACACGAATTTTTATATTAACTGACGTCTCCGAATCGGTATACCCCAACTACGACACTGATTTTCCTACACGAGGGCCACACCAAAAGTTCCCACCCCGATCTGAATACCACAAAACACATTTTACTCATAACAAACGACTTGCAGGTGTTCCAAGCAAAACAGCTGTTCAATTAATTCTGACTTACATCTTTACCTATCCATAATAAAGCCTTGGAATAAAAAAAATCATTCACCCCTTTTTTTAATTAACAACCGTACGCCTATGGGGGTTGTCCATATAAGGATATTGTCGATAGAAACCTGTTATTTGTTGCATTAACAAAGACATAGAAAACGCTCGGTTTTAATGCATTTCGTACGCGGTAAGAACCTTGGGAAAAACTAATTGGATAATTATACGAGGGACTTACTGAAAGTTCTTGATCAATTTCTATCGTTCTTCAAAAAAAAATCACGCAGTGCAAAATCTGGATCGTTGTCCGGACGTTTTTTGAAACGAATCCACTTGCACAAACGATCCCAGAATCTTCTTACACCTGTCAGACACAGAAATACGAATTTCACGGAACGTTGGGCAAGCACACCAACCGCAACACCGAAGGAAATGCCAAATTAATACGAAACGTCGACTCTAACAGCAATAATTACAGTGTAGAAACCTTTCCAACAAAAGATTCCCCACAACAAATTCAGATTAGAGATCTGATTGTGGATATGATGATAGAAACACCCTGTATACATAAAAATACCCCTCATGCCAACATATTCAATTTTTTTTCAATTAATTCTACTACAAATCTTGATTAATTTATTACCGCAGGACGATGATGATGATGGTGGTTGTTAATAGGACGAAACGCCCGCATAAGCAACTTCGGCGATAATCGTAACACCTTATGGGCTTGGGCTAGCACCTTGACCACCATTTTCGCTTTGTATATGGGGGGTAGTTGTTTTATTTGTGAATTTTTTAAGAAGGAATGTTGAAAAATGTATTTTAAGCATTATTGACTCGATAAAAGCGTTTGAAACAGTACATGAAGTATCTGGATCTCAAAAATGACAGATTAGATCAAACAAACCCCATAAATTGATATACTATCATTAAAATCTATAAAACTATCAAAAAAACTTGAGACAGAACGTAGAATGGGGTATTTTAAGCATTATTGACTCGATAAAAGCGTTTGAAACGGTACAAGAAGTATCTCGAACTTGAAAATGAGAGATTAAGTCAAACAAATTACATAAAAATTTATCTTCTATGATTAAAATCTAGGAAATTATCAAAAATTCCTAAGATAGAACGTAGAATGGGGTATTCTAAGCATTATTGACTCGATAAAAGCGTTTGAAACGGTACAAGAAGTATCTGGATCTCAAAAATGACAGATTAGATCAAACAAAATTAAATAAATTGGTCTACTATGATTAAAATATAGGAAACTATCAAAAATTTCTTAGATAGAACGTAGAATGGGGTATTCTAAGCATTATTGACTCGATAAAAGCGTTTGAAACGGTACAAGAAGTATCTCGAACTTGAAAATGACACATTAGATCAAACAAATGTCGAAATCGGTTATACTATACAAAACTTTCACCAATTCTTTCAACGGAATGAAGAAAAAAGGATTTTAAGCATTATTGACGCGTAAAAAGCGTATGGATCGATCCACATCCTCCACCAAACAGTTTTCCACTGCTCTAAAACCTCATTTACCGCTCTATAGTACAATACGAAGAGCCCGACCTTGAAATCGAGACCCATTTTAGCAACTAACACAGTATTTCGATGAAAACCACCCTCAAACATCCCCTATTAGCTGTTCTTTCGCATCGTCGGACCGAGAACAGGAAAAAAGAGTCGAACGATATGTATGAAATTAATCTTCGAGAGCCTGTAGACTTGTGGGTCGTGGGAGGGATGATTGCACCCTCTACATACGTCTATATATCGAGGGGTTGAAAATAAAGTACAAGTGTTCCGTCAGGAACCAATCAAATTCGAGTTTTTCGTAGATGATCTGATAAATATGCGCTTAATTTTTGAATAGAACAAAGGATGCTGTCGTACAAGGTGGGGTGCAACGAGGGAGGCTTACCCCTTGCTATTAGACAATACGCGGCAACGTCGGATGTGAAGAAGCACTTGCATGTGTTTTTTTGTCACCCTCTGGTGCG
>CM068981.1:2636657-2661657 GCA_035357415.1 Ophraella communa
CGAGCAGGTCATCATCAGGGTAAAACATGAGGCTAAAAGTCAACATTACAGAATAAAAACAGAGCAATATAATAAAATAATAATTTAGAAATTTTATACATTAATATACAATAATACTCACGAAAAAAATACACCTGTCACATAATTAAAAAAAAAGAAATAAAATAGAGTTAGTAACTTACTATACCTAAATCAAAATATAATTACCAAACAAAACAAATAAATCAGAGACAATAACAATATCACAGACGGTCGACAATTTATTAGCGTTATTGCACATAAAATTTATTGGAGATTTTAATAAAATGTTAGTTTGAACTCTTTTACATAAGAAGGTTTTATTTTGCCTAGATGTTATTCTGGGCACCAAAAAATTATCCTTTGCCAATAGTATTGAGCAATCCACTGCACCAGTTAACATTGCAAATAAGAATATTACAGAACATTGCCTTTTGCAAAGACACAAAATCAAATCTCGATAACACATCCTCTAATCGGAAAAGTTCCCGTTTTTTTGAAGGGCAATTACTTCAGGAATTTTTTCTGTACTCTTTGAACAATCTGTGAATATTTAGCATATATGGGATTCCAAATTAAAGAAGGGTATTCTAATTTTGACCAAATTAGACAATAACATAAGGAAACTAGTGCTAAATCATCATTAAATTCTCTACAATTACGAATTGTAAAACCATATAAGCGGTAAGCCGCGTTGACAGTAGAATTAATGTAATTATTAAAAGTTAATTGATGATATTTTTTTTGATATTGTTGGTTCTCTCTAAGACTGAATCATTTACAGAATAGGAAAATAGCAATGGAGAAGACATTCGACCATTTAGATACATTATGAGTTAGATAATTAGCAATGCACCAATGATAAAGTATATCTATTTGTTACTGCAAAAAATGGCAATCATTAATCTCAGATATTTCCGTATATAACTTCAGATCATCCGCAAACATTAACTCCTCAATTGACAACAAATAGGACAGGTCATTATTAAAAATAATAGAGGTCCCAAATTAGATCCTTGTGGAACACCACTAGTAGCAGCATAAAGATTAGAAGAATAACCGGTACAATATACAAACTGCTTATGATTTTGTAAATAAGATTCAAGGTCAATAAAAATAGCAAATCCCAAGCTCGCAACTTTTCGAATTAGCACTTTATGATCAATTCTGTCACAAGCTTTAGAAAAGTCAGTGGAAATTACGTCAACTTGTCCCCTGCTGTCCTATTTTTTACAAATGTACTGACTGATTACTGCCAGATTGCTAACAGTGGATCTGGATTTCATAAAGCCATGCTGCTGAATAGAAATAACAATCTTTTTATATCAGATTTATTATCAATTATTATTATGAATGGGACATACTTTAGAAATTTTCCAACAATCAGGAAATACAGATGTGTATAAGATTAGATTAAAAAATATCGATAAAGGATAGGCCAACACATTCAGACAATCCTTTACCAGAAATGATGGTATTTGGTCTGGTCCTGATGTAAATTTATTTTTCAGTTTTTTACGGCTTCCAAGATTTCATTTTCAGTTATGTGATTAGAATTTATATTTAAATTTAAGCTGCTGCCATTTTCGAATTTAATTTGAGTATTACGAATTTGAGACTCCGAATAAACACTCTCAAAGAATGAGTTAAATGCGTTTACTGTTGATTCAGGATTACTATATGATTCATTTCCATAGCACTTCTTCAACCTGAAAGTCCATTATATGTAAAAGTACTACCTATGTGTAAAAGTACCTTCTGAAGTATGTTTGATCAATTACTTTTATACTGTAATGTTGAATTTTAACCTCATGTTTTAGCCTGACGATGGCCCCCTAATAGGCCGAAACTAGTCGCTGTTACCAACTTAAAACTTAACTCAATAGAAATTCTGTAACATTGATTTTTTTCTCCTTCAATTATTGTTGGTATATGGATGATTTTATGTTAGTAGAGCATTTATTTGAACAAGAAGTAGCCGTTGTGATTTAAAAACATGCACAGTTTTTAAAGTTGGATGTAAATAGTTAAATAAAAAAATTACTTACGACGTATTCGAAAACGAATGTCAATGTCTGTCTGGTATGTACAATGTCATGTAAAGTGACAATATTTGCATGTTTCAATTCTTTCAATAAGGAAGCCTCACGGATAGCAGTAAATGGAGCACCCTCTTCTTCTTGTAGAATTATTTCTTTTAAAGCCACTACTTGATTTTGTAAACTGAAAAATTACATAGTACCTATATAAGTATTATATAGTTATAAGTATATAATAAGTGGGAAATGCACCTCATTATAGTAGGATTCTTTAATCAGACGATTACTATAATGAGCATATCCTACGTGCAATATACAAGATTTTATCTACTACCATGTCATGATAACCAAATTATTTACAAATTATAATATAATAAAATAATTTCTTACTTTTTGTATGCGATATTAAGTGTTATTTTGATATGATAGCAGATAAATAATACAATTTATTTGTTTCAACAAGTATTATAGAATTATTTTTCAACTGAATGTATGCTGAAAACTATTTTGCCTGACATAGAGATGGCGTCACAAATACAAAATAATTGCGCATATTATTGGAGACGTCACAGTCCGCCATTTTTTGAGATAGGTCATAGAATTTTATCCAAACAAACTCTGGCTTTATGATTACAAGGATTTTTGTATTGTGTATGCTCATTTTTTTGATATTATAGTGATATATAAAAAAATTAAAATATTACAAGTGTTTTCAAGTAATTTTGCGTTTCCAGGTTGATTTATTAAGAAATATCCATACTTTTATTTTTCAGAAATGGTTATATGCTGGTCATTTGAATACAATCACTATGACAATAATTGAAAAACCTGTAGATTTTTTTAGGTACAAGGATGATACAAAAAAGAAATAAATGGTTTAGTCCCTTGAAATAATTACAGTAATATTTTAGAAAAGAAAGTGTTCATTAAATTACATTTTAGAAGAACAGATTCTCCTGGAAAAGGAGCTTTTGTGTGTCGCTGTCATTTTCGGAAAGAATAAAAAGAGCGCGACGCTTCCTTAATTATTTTTATTTACTATAGAAAATTATGAATTTGTTGTTTTTTGACGGTAAGAACACTATTGAAATAAAGCAATGGCTTGATAAGTGTTATGGTAAATCTACTTCATCAAATTCAATTATTAGATATTGGTTCGCAGAATTTCTTCGAGACAGTACGAGAACAAGTGCAGTACAACGTTTAGGAAGGCATGAACATTGAAGAATAGCTCTAAAGAATGTGTTTGACATATAATTTACGGATGATTACACAAAAAGAAGCGTTGTGCCCGAGGGGTGCTCTATCGATTAAAAAATACCAAAGTTTTCGAGTTTCTAAGGTAAATTAGGCAAATTTAAAGTTCATTTTGTAACAATCGATTACTATATACTTGAGTCCAATAGACAGTCGCTAAATAACTAATGAGTTTTTGACATAATTTGGTTCTCGATCAGGTTTAGCCTCTAAAAACCATTGTTTCTTTCCCAGAACCATAAACCACAGAGTTGAAGTAAAAATAAACACATAATTTGAGGAAATCGAACATTTCACCAGTATTGAAATGTTGGAGTTGGGGCATCATCCTTACACCAAAGATAATGTCGAAGAATAAAGACTCTTTTCAATAAAGAAAATTTTTTTTTTCATTTTCCAGCGAGACTTTTCAGCTCACGTGGTATTTTTATATATACAATGAACAATGCAGTCGGCTTAACAACTAGAGATATATCTGCTAGCGACTATATATTGCTACTTTTGCATTATATTATCCAAGGCCCAAAGGCTATAATACATCTATCTTCCTACAATCTTTTATATGTTCCTGATGTGTCTCTTTATTTTCATGCTTGATACGGACCCAATTTTTCCTGCTGCCACTTTACATTTTTCTATTGTTATTTTATATTTAACAGCTGTATGTTTTGTGGGTTTCCACTGCTCCATATTTTTAAGGTGTCCCTTTGTGGTTTCCCTTTATGTTTTTCTTTGCTTTGCCTTATTTTTATGGATACGTTATTCGATATTTGGAAATGTACAGCTTAACTTATCAACATTTCGAGGAAAATTAAACACTTCTAAATAAAAACAAAATAAACCCAGAATATCCCATAAAAATGGATAGTATACATGAAATTAGTATAGAAATAAAGTCGAGTAAAAAATTACTTGTCTTTTGTAAAATCCTGAGACAAATAAAATGGTGGTCTTGCACAGCATTTCCTCTAATTATGTTAATATGCTTAGATCCTACTTGGCATCGTCCATCCAACTTATTTAATCTGGAAACCCAGACCCGTATTAAAATTTAGTCGTTCACGCTCCTTTGTGTCCTTTATCGTCCTTTTACGACCCCTCGTTTGTTACAGAACACACAATCTGTCTGTATACATTTCACAAAAAGTTTGAAGGAGATCTACAGATCTCAAGATACGTTATATGTAATAGAAAGAAAAATGATTTTTTCTTCGAACTAGTTAGCGTAATAGGACTGAAATATTTAAGTAGGTATAAAAAAAACGTTTATCTACTTACTTGCTAAATCCTTTGTACACAGTTGCATATGAACCTTCACCTAATTGTTCTAATTTAATATAAGCTTCTGATTTTCCGAACGGAGAATCACCCTGAAAGCATATCAACTTTAGTGTGTGTAGAAATAATATTGAAATAATTATTTATATGAAATGAAGTTTAGGTACTATATTTTGTTGTTTATTTTTAAATTAAATGGCGAGCGTCAGATTTTCTAAGTAAATGTTAAGTGAACATAAACCTCTTATTCGATAATCTGACGATTTTGAAATACTACTACAGCGCGTCAGATTAAGATATAATATTGTCCATCTTTATATCCCAGACGTGCTGTTCCATAATCTGAAGATTGAATCTCAAGGGATTTGCTTAATTTAACAATTTTAAAAATACTTTTTTTAATGAACTGAATTAATTAAAAACCTTTTAGATAAAAAAGGAGTGAAATAGTAATAGAAGGAGAAAAAAAAAGAGAGGAGTATATTCGGACAATGGACTAGTTTAGTGATTTTTTTTATATTTGCATCTTATAAAATAGGTTTTTAGTGGTTCAAATGTACAAATAAAATTTTTATAAAATTAATCCTCTAGCCATAATCGGCTTTTGAAATTTAAATTTAATGGTTACATACGTCATAAGTGGTAAGTGACGTGTTTCAATAAGATTGGTAGAAAATTTGCGATGTTGTCGATATGCTTTAATATTAACCGAGAAACTTATCTCTCTCTCTTATTTGTTGTCATTAAAAAGAGATAAACATATCGATATTTTTGTTCTCTGATTGACACTTTATCAAATAAGGAGTAAAACACTAAACAAAATATTCTGTCATTTTTGTTAGTTTAATTGGTTGTTTGGTTGTGTTTGGTTTATGAAAGAAATTACTTCTATACTATTTTTGGTTCGAAAATAAAAATCCCTAACACCTTCTCTTGGTGTTATAGCGGTTCCTTCAAAAATAACCAATAGAAGTAATTGTTCTCTCGGGGAGCAACCCTTCTATCGGTACAGTGAGAGAACGAATTTCAAGAATACGGTTTTGGCATTTTCAATAGAACCACGCCCACTTTCTATTGGCTGTTCTATTCTATTACCGTCAAGAATAGGGGTCTTGTTTGTTTATTACAGATAAACACGATTTTCTCTCCTGTCATATATCTTGTCAACTGGTACAATCAGTTAGTCACAGAACACGGTGTTTTGTGCCGCCAGTTCTTTGAGAATACTTGAAACGAACGTAGCTAAACTGTGACAACGTTGACTTTTAAACACACTTCATTATTGGTTATTAGTTGGCGCTACGTTTAAAACTTACTAATTATTTATTGCTAAATTTTACGAAATGAGAAAAATTACTTGCAAAATGAATACCAATATAAGTAATTAGGTATCTTATCCTAAATATATTGCTATCATTTTGATTAATATGATCCTACTAAACTAGTCCATTACGCAGCAACGTAGCAAACCAAATTTATTTATTCTTGATCTATCGAGATCATACAGCTTGAACAAAATATATTCCACCTTCATGAAGTACGAGCTACAAACAAACAAAATGTCAATTTGTCAATCTGACGATGCTAATTCTATAGCGAAACGGCTGTCATTGCATTTCAAACGTGTAATTTACGAATAAATAGTGAAAGTTTAATTCAACCTTTTAGTTGTTCACTGTTCTTAGTGAATGTTGTAACTGGAAACATGTGGATACATTTTATAAATATGAAACTGGTGATTTGACATATTGTTTTTTAATTCACCACCTATGCACCTAGTTTGACAGGTAAATAGAAAATATTTAATGCAAAAGTAGGTATGTAAATTATGACCAACTTGTTTAACTTTAATTAAATTTGAAATCTACTATAGAGTTGATCACGCCGCATAAATTGAAGATTCAAAATTTCAAGTCTTATTTGAAATATTTGAACCTCTTTGTTCCGTTTTTGTACTTAATTATGTTTTCTACTTGTATTAAATATTTCCACTCTTTTATTTGGTATTCTCTCCAAGTTTAATTCTTTAATTTCTTTATAAATTTTAATATCTACCAACGTATGTGAGTAATTTAGGCTATGTCATTAATATAGATTGTAATAATGAATAGAGACAGTCAACGGGCTCGTCTATAGAAACATATTTTGGTGAATAAAGCAATTTGATTGCGGGTTGTGAGTTTAATTGTACCAACCAAATTTGAGTCTCTATTATTCTATATAATAATAATTCTTTGTTATTTATATTATTTTTGGGACCATTACATTAAAATATTTAAAACCATTGTTTTATTCTGATATTCTTGATATTATTTAATCTTCAAATTCAACTAATTATATTATTGTTCAAGTTGCTGAGTTAAACAGAAAAGCTTGCCGGAAAACAGATTACAAGGGCCATTATTAGCTTCTTAATTTACCTCAATAACACTACAAACAAACGTAAATAAAAGTGTTATGTTTTGTTCGTTTTCTATTTCAACCCCGAAGCTGTTTCCTCATGATAAAATGAACAGGAAGCTTAACGAGCACTTTGTGCACTAAGAACGCCATAATTTCTTGATGTCGAAAAAATTATAACATGGAAATATCGCTCGAGATATTGTGCTTTATTTTTTTTGCTTTTTTGCTTTTGAAGATTTCCTTTGAAGTATAGGTACTTTAGTATAACAATTTATGTTCGAAATTTGTCGAGGAACGTGCAATTTTCAATATGTATTTTAATAATTTAGTATAATGCCATTAATTGGCTTTTGAAATTTATATAGTTTCTTCAAATTCATGGGGTTGTCTATAGGAGAAAAATTTTTATTATTATTTTACGACAAAAAGTCATTCCTTATAAAAAAATTCTGCTTCTTTTGAAAATGAGAATAACACTGAAAAATCTTAGAAAATACCTCAAGTACCATTATTTTTTATTTTACACAAAATTTATATAGAAGAAAGAAAAAAAAATGTAAAAATAAATATTTAAATTTTTACTTACCCCGAATGCTGAGTACCTCTTCGTTCGTCGGTGATCGGTACCTTGATTGAGCAAAACTTCCGATTTGGGTCTCGGGGGTTTTCTCGGCCTTAGTATCACTTTCGTTTCTTCTCGAATATCGTCGTCTAACAATTTGCTATCGCTAGATACGGACAATTGTCTCTTAACCCTGTCATGTCCTCCACCCACGTTATTCCACTCTGCAAATAAAATAAACCATTCAATCAACAAACCGCAATACAAAACTATACTAAAACCAATAATGATTGAGAGTAAAACGCTTTGTCATATCTAAATGTTACGTTACTAGTAGATAATACACAATACTAGTACGATTAAAAGGTATTATTTATGACAAAAATCAGTAATGAGTAATGAGTGTTAAGTATTTATTACAACTAGTGGCAACGCTGTGCGCAACGATATTTCTGTCTTTGTCACTTTACCGGATTATTTTATCAAAACAAATTTAAAAACGATTGTTTTTGCTTTAACCGATTTCTAACCACAAAACAAATTTATTTAGGGTAAAACAGCCAGCAGATCCACTAAATATCATTTTCAGAGTCGAATTACCATGTTCATTTTAATTTTAAACAGAAAATTTTCTTAGCCTCCTAACTAGTTGTTATCAAAATCGTGATAAATGTATTTTCCCTAGTTCAATCCGTATACAACCTCTTTAAACTTTCATGTCTTATTTTCTCCAAAGTATAATATTAGCCCTCCTGACTTTCTTCGAGGATTCACTAATCCGGATTCAATTTTGCATAAGTATGAGTAAATACAGAAATAAAAGGGTGTTCAGACTATAAGAAGCTTTTCAAGGATTTGCATTGTCGGCCAAAAATCATGGATGTGCACATTTAATATTTAAATGAGTGTAGATAAAGGTTCGACGGTATACTAATAAGTATCGATCGGCAACATATATTAAAGGGTTATATTTATACGTTTAAAAATTGTATGAATCGTGTTACTCTTGGAGATTCTAATTCACGTGAGGATATTTTGAAGAAAATTAAATTTATATGTATAATGATAACAATAATAAAAATAATAATCGGCATTGCTTCTAAAAGCAAAGAAAATAAATAGTGAGAAAATGTTCAATAGTTAGGTTATCTATAATAATTAGAAATCACTGACAAAAAATATTAACTTCTGCCTTCACTATTGATCCAAACAGAGTCCATTACGCTCATACGTTCTTTATTAACATATGTGAATTTACCAGGTCTGAAATCAATTAAAGACCGACCGCGAGAGTTTGCAATTTAGTCTAAGGCTTACCCTATATATCATCCATTATGTATGGATTTTCAATACGCACGCTGGCTAGAGCTACTCCGCATTTAAAATCTATCTCAATCATCCATATTTATTTCCTTTAATTTCTGTTTAAATCATTTAAAAGTAACATTTTTGTGTATATTACACATAACCCGCTACTGGATACACAAACAAAGCGATATTTTCAAAAGAAGGAGTTAAGAAACTGGCAAACAAAATTCTCGAAAGACTTTCCTGACTAAACCTTAAATAATGGCGAATGCGCCGATTGACTGGAACTGTCTGGTGATTGGAAAGTTCGCGATTCCCTTTGGGCAATATAAAAGGCACAAAGACAAGGCAAAAGACACAAAATCAGATATCGAGAAAATGGAGAACAAGATTACTACAAAAAACGAGAAAATGAAGAATAAGTTCACTACGATAGACGACAAAATGTAGACCAAGATTACAACAATAGACAAGAAGATTCAAGAGCTAGAGATAAAGATGGCAAAAATAAGAAACGCAGAGTACGTCAACAGAAGTAAAAAATATCGAACACGCTTTGAACAAGATAAAGTAATAGAACCATCGACTAGCAGTTGGGTGTCTCCAGTAGTACTAGTAAAGAAAAATAATGGAACTACCAGGTTTTGCGTAGACCATCGCCAGCTAAACAACCTAACGAAGCACAGCTATTCCCTACCTCGAATCGATGATACGCTAGACATTTTTGCTTGCATCACACTGAAATCTGGTTATTGGCAAGTCGAAAAGGATCCAGAAGACAAATAAAAAACCACTTTCACCACTCGATCAGAATTATGGCAGTTCAACGTCATGCCATTCGGGCTTTGTAATGCACCAGCAACATTTGAAAAACTTCTGGGGAATATCTGGGGTTATCTTGGAAAACATGCCTGGTCTATCTGGACTACATCGTAGTACTAAATTATGAATATCAGAAGAATTTGGAAGACGGCTTCAAGCTGCCCAGTTCATGCGGAACCCGAAGAAATACCAATTATTCCAAAACCAAGTCATCTATCTGGGACATCTATCTGGGACATATTTAGCAATGAAGGAGTGGCAGTAAATTAAACCCATCAAATAATGCAACAAGCTGACAAACACCAAAGCTAGAACTTTTTATTGGGATAAAGAATGTCAAACTGCTTTTGAACGGTGGAGATTATCAGTTAGAAAACTAGAGGAAGAATTTTAATAAAAAAATAGGATGCTCTTCCTGCTGACTTTACTGCACTGCAATTCGTTACGTTAGTCGGATAAACCACCTGAGGTTTTGTCAAAGTGATCCAAATTTCATTAACACAAATAACGTAATGGAAATTTCAGCTTGAAATAAGATTATCAAGATTTTTATGGCCGTAGCAGTTCCAAGAAGTTATGGTTAGCTTTTTGCAATACGTATAAGTTGTGTTTGGAATTTTGTTATTTTATTTTATAGTCAAGTTTCCTCACAAACTCTCTTATCTGTTCAGATTGAAGCCTAGTAATTTTTAAATAGGTAATACAGGTAACGCTTCTTTTTTTGGTGTCAAATTCAATATTTAACTGGAGATGTCTCTCTTTATTTTTTTATTTAGTTCTTCCAGTTTTAGAGATTTTACAAGGGATCCATCTTCTTTCTGCACAGTATTCCCTAAAATGCGTAATGATAATCCCCAAGGATCAAAAGTTCAATTTTCGGTCCTTATGTAGAGCAGATAAGAATTTTTAAAAGTGGTTTTATTACTTACAATCGTCTTCTGACTAAAAAACAGTCTATAAATTGTGAAATTTTGTTGTCTTTAATTGGGAAAATATTTTTTTCAATACTAGCCTCTGAACCTAGCTTTAATTGACTTTTGTTGATGCAGTAAAGTTATCCATTACTAACTAAGGTGGAAGATTAAGAACTAAATCTCAATACATTTGATAGAATGACTTTTAAGAAATTTCAAAAATACATATGAAAACTTTACGAAAACTACTTTACGTTTTTTCATGTCGTTAAATTTTAACGCGACTAGACAAAAGTTTTATCGTTTATTATAAAGAATTTAAAAAGTTTTATACTCGTACTGATTTTCGAAGCGCACCTGACATACCTAAAATGTTCAACTTCTTCATAATATTAATCCTACTTTTGGTACCAACTCTGGCCATTTTGTATTACCAAACATAACAACTCGAGTTAAACTTTTTAAATTATAAGTAAGCGAGCATCGAGAGCATTTATAGCTGCTTTGGTAACTTTAAAAGGTTGTAAACGGAAATGAGTTTCTCCAAGTTCGTATATTCTACACATCAAACTTTGACGGTTTCCAATATTTAAAAACAAAATTCCGAAACTCGTCAATATTTCATCCGGAAGTGTGAGGAAAAGGCAGGTGTGGGTACATTATTCGGCTACCTATTTAAAAAAAAAAAAAAAAATTTTGAAAAACAATTAATTGATTTTCGATGTTGGTAGTCATTCTCTAAGGGGTCCCACACTATAGTGTATTTGAAAATCAAGAGAGAGTAAATTCCCAGAAATGTTTTGCAGTTATCAGTGTTAAAGGCAGTAAACCATAGACGTGCGTTTTCAAAATTAAATTAATATGGAAATAGAAATATTTAATTTGTTTTAGTTATTTATACCTAGATTACCAATTTTAGATAGATAAACATAATTCGTAAGTAGTAATTTAATTTGGGTAAAATGAAGAAAAAGTCAATATTATTTTAGGCATTTTGTTTTAGGCATATGTTTATTTACAAAATATGTATATAATATGTACAGATAATAACAATTACTTATAAATTAATATGAGAAGCTAAAAAAACAATTAAGTAGGTATATGAGAAAAAAAAACCAACCGCAAGGATAAAATTTGACGAGCAACATGCAAAAAATACGACAATATTAAATCTTAAAAAATAAAAATCTAAAAATAAAATTAAAGTACATAAATTAATAATTTTAAAGTTATGGTTCCTCGCACTCTGTGTCAGAAGATTCACCATCTGATTCTATAGAAATTACAATGGGCTCTATAGTAATATCAATTATGTTATCTAGCTCCCACATTTTTTTCTATTTCTGTAACGTGTCTAATACATTTTTGCCAATTTTCACTTGTTACTTCAGATATTGCCTTATTGAAGAGATTTTTAACATCTGATAATTTAAAAGTAGTGTTATTTCTGGCAACATAACCTTTAACTTGAGCCCATATCAATTCTATCGGATTCAGCTCACAATGGTAGGGTGGTAAACGAAGGATTTCAATTTCTCGTTTTTTGGCTATCTCCTCAATATTATATTTTTTATAATTTTGCTTATGTTTTTTAGCAATAGTTAACAATTCTGCCCTCAGCATTGTATTGTCAAAGGCTAAATTTTTAGAAGATAACCATTTTGCAATTTCATCCTTTTTCCATTTAGTGGTTGGTAAAGGTTCAAGTAATCTGGAGTGGTAACTTGCATTGTCCATTACAATAACCGATCCTTTTGGTATGAATTGAATCATCTGTTCAAAATATTCCTCAAACACGTCTCCATTCATTTCTTCGTGATAATCAACGGTTTTTTATTCAAATAAGAGTAAACCATTCTCAAGAAAACCGTTTGTACTGCCTATATGACAAATAATTAATCTTTTACCTTTTCCTATAGGTTCCTTAAAACCAGTAGTATATCCTTCTAGAAAAGCTTGATGGGATGATTTTATATTTTTGTCTTTCCAAACTCTTCCTACACAATGTCCTTCATTAACCCATGTTTCATCTAAATAATAAATGTTTTTATTTTGAGCTTTAACTTGTTGTTTTCTTCTGAGGTACTGTCTTCTCCAACATACAATTTCTTCAGAATCAATTAGCATTGAGTGTGTGCCCATTTTTTCAAATTTAAAGTTTAACTCAGCATGTAACGTTTTCCATAGTTTATCCCGGCTTATTGTGGGTAAATCAACATCATTCGTAATGGCTTGCAAAACTTTATCTAAAGTTGGTATTTGCTTGTTTATAAAAAATGAGTGAACAAGCTTACGAATAGCATTTTTAAAAAACTCGTCCACGTTGACTTTTAATAGTTTTTGTCTACCTGGTTTCGGCTTTGGTGAGGTTACTCCACCTGATTTTTCCTCCTTTAGAACTCTATATATTGTAGATTTTCCATATCCCATTGCCTTAGATGTTGTTTCAACTACACTGTCAATAGTGTTTGAGGGATTTTGATGTTTAAAATAGTGGTACACATTCACTACAGCACTCTTTTCATTGAGCGATAAATGGTCACGTTTATCGAAAATCAAATAACTGCATTTCTAGAAACTTAAGCACTATTTAAGTCAAAATATCTGTCATTAGAAGCTGTTGCCATTCGGAGGTCGTTAAATAACAATTATCCCTTTCTAATCTGGTTACGCCTATGACGCACGTTAATCCTCTTAGGCCTACTGTAGTAACAATGAAAGATCATAAAATAATGTGATAGTCCAAGAAATTTAATAAATTTTGTATTGAAATTAACAAAAACAATTTAGAATGCATTACAAATATTGAAGTTTTACCGCACGTACTGTACTATAGTTTTGCATACCGAATTAGTTTTTATTCTGGGAATTTACTCTCTCTTGATTTTCAAATACAGTATATATGGGTTCTAGACAGGACCCGTTCGAACAAGAGTTTCCCATCTCAGCCCGAAAAAAATGGATAAAACAGTCAAATTTTAAATCAGAGATATGTTTTTCAAGAGTGAATGGCTTTATGGAGATGAATGATTAATAAGATGATAAAGCATCACAACTGCAACTCAAGCTTTGTCACATTAACCAAAAATTAGGAAAAATCTGTTTTACTTGGAAAATGATCAATATTTTATTAAGCAATAAAACTAAAAATAAAGTTTATCGTTATTAGCTGGATAAATCAACTAAATGCTACGGGAATGTAGGGGGTATGAAATGGGTGGTAGTATTAAAATTCGCTTACTTAACATTTTCAATAAAGTGGATCGAGTTAAATATTTGCCAATAGCAATATACACATCGAATTTCGACCTTAAATAGCGGCAGAGTGTGCAAAGGAATAAGGGCGCTTTTTATGTCAACGAAAACCCACTTTAGTGGTTTCGATAACGTAAAATGGTCTTTTTACATCGCCCTGGGTTTGACCAATGCAAACACAATTATTTTACAAGGACCTTCTCGAGATCGGAGTGCCTGAATGTGATATATTAATGCCTCAATGAACGCTTAGAGCAAAAATTAATGTAAGTTTAAAGCCAATTTAAAACCTTGCTTCAATTATCAGTTGTGATTTAATGAGTTCAATGAAAATTATCGAAAATTTTAGAAAAACAGCACGAGTGATCGGAGCACTCTACAAAGTGTTTCTATCTTTTTCACCTTAGTTTTTTTAGCGCCTCTAAAGCTGCTATTATCGTTAAAAAATTGGCTACAAAATAAAAGTTCAAAGGGCCCGATAATTTTGCTCTAGTGCAAGATTATCACCATATCGCATGTCCATTGGCTCAAACAACAATCAAAACATAGTCGGAACATTGTTGAAATGTCAAATTTGACAGATTAAAAAAAATTTAATTTAAAACGTTTTGGGTATAAGAAACTATGTGGAAAGTACTCGTCTAGGGTGTAACAATTCGACTTTTAATCTCTTTTCTTTATATTTGTGGCCAATATTTTCCCTTCTTTCAGGAAATTTATGTTTTCGTGGCTTGTATCATCTTCATATCGGTTAGGTTATGTTTCATATCAGAAGAAAAATTACTGTGTGACCTCTATCGATATTCTAGTCACGAAAACAGAACGATTTATGTGAGTCTATTGCTGTTGGAAACGATAATCCAAACAATTTAGAAATCTAATCCAAAACAACCCTTTTTCCTTGATCACGTTCTGGAATATTTGGTATTGTAAACACCAAATCATTTGGAATTATGTACAGAGAGACACATTTATTCGAATAAGATTATTGGCTTGAACAAGTATGTTTTTAATAGTTTCTAAAATACGAGTAATTGTATAAAAATGTTATAACTGTAAATGCAAAACTTCCTTCTATCTTTTGATGTACTAAACATTTTTTGGAATAAAAAAATTGAAAAATAGACTCATACAGAATACTTATCCGTAATGGTTTTAAATTATAATCCTCTTGAGCAGATACCCTCATGGAATCACTACATCTGTTCAAAAGTACTTTCAGTTACATTAGGAATTACTTCCACTTGTAAAAAAGGGGAAACCATATTTTTGGTCCTTCGAGATAACATATGTCCTATTCGACAGGTTTAGAATCCCCTTGACTCTTAGATGTTCATACTTTGGAAACGATTTTCATCGAGGGAAGATTTTTCATTTAAACGAGTGGGCTCGAGTCCAAATCGGTTTTTAAAATTATAAAGATACACATAATCTAAAATCGTGATTTTTTTTTAAACAAATTAGATAATTTGTTAAATCGCTAATTATTTAATGTTTTTTTCTTCGGGTTTCGAATGGGCATTACAGATATTCATTTTCAGTCAGCAAATATGTTTTTTCCAAAAAAGTGTTTGTAAACTTTTCTATCAAGCTTTACTTTTCGTATTTTTAGAATACCTTGAAATTATATATGTGTGTCCCAGCAAATATAAACCAAGGGTTTATATTTGGTCAAAAAATTCCCGAGTTGTAATTGTAGTTTAATTAAGTTACCACACGTACTCAAATGGAAGTGGCTCGCCTATTTTGTGAAAAATTTCCGAATTTGCCACCTATATCCCGAGGTACAATTAGTAAAATATAGAAGCAATTTCGCGAATTTGGACATGTAAAGCAGATGGTAAAAACATCTCCAGTGCACTGAGCGATAATATCAAATTAGATATGATACTTGAGTTTGAGGAAAAACCACATGCATCGAGTAGAAAAGCATCCACAACATTTAATGTCATCCATACATCGATACTAAACATATTGAAAGAAATTAAAATGCATCCCTATAAAATTATACCGACTCAGGAACTCATGGAGGACGCTTTTGATTGGAGATTGATTGGTCAACGGAAAATCCTCACTGGATGAGAGAAGATCATACCCAATACCCTTAAAAGGTTAATGTTTGGGCAGGGATTCTTAAAAACCATATTATTGGGGAATTTGAATGGCTATAATTATTTAGCACTACTACAAAATCATGTGGTGCCAAGTTTGGCAAATTTATGTCCTGTTCCAGCGAATACCATTGGAATTTTTATGGGGCTATGTCACAAATATTGTTTACAAAACTAAACCACACAATTTAGATGACTTAAGAAAACGATTATATCTGTCAGGACTGATATGTTAATTAACGTTAGAAGACATTTTTATTTAAGATTAGGATGTTGCCAAGACTTTCGCGGTGAGCATTTTGAACATCTACTTCATTAAAATTCTTATTTTTTACGTAATGAACAATTAAAATTTTACATATCAGCTGTTCAATTTCTTTTTATGTTAATTTTTGCAATACATTTAAAAAACAATAACACTTTTGGATAGAGAATTTAGAGACCTTTCAAACAATATATCACATGCCCATACTTCCCATTTAAAAAATTGTCAGTTACCGTTTTCAAAGCGCCATGGGCCTGCGAAATAAGGTACGGTAAAGGTGTGGACGAATTGCACCAATGATATTAAAATTAATCTAAAATCAATGGTAAAAACACACAGGAGAAATCGCTGCTAGAACTGAATACAATTACATAAAAAAAGCGTTTAAAAAATGTTTTGATGAATGGATTATTCGTTTCTGAAGAAGCATGATTTAAAAAAAATTATTATTGTAAATTTCTTGACAAAATAGTATATAATAGATTTTTAAACATTTTGGAATTTTGATACTTTTAAATAATTATAACATCTTTTCAGACAAATATTGATTCAAATCATAAAGCACAATATCATGTGCGTTTTTTGCAAACTATGATAAGTTAAATAATTTATGATAAACTTCTACAAACTATTAATTACCTCATTAATTAACGTTAGTTTAATGGAAGTTTTCAGTAGCTCTATAAAGTCTACGCCATTATTAATTAACTAATGCAGTAAATTAAACTGACAATCATCTACTATAATAACTCCATTAGTTATATATTTTGTTTAGGATCCATTATTTCCTATTTACCTCCATAGTCTAAACAAAAAAAAAAGAACGGGTCATCAACCCCTTTTATATACAATGGACAAGTAATATAAATACCGAATAAACAGCCATCCAGTAACCGGTAAGGGTTTTGTGACGGATTGATTGTACGCATTGATTTATAACTCTCTCGATTTATTTTAAAACCCGATATGGAACCCATTAATAATTTATGAAAAACGTCTCTATGGATTTTGACGTCCTTCAATAAAATACATGAATTCATGTCAACTCCAACAACTAGATATATTGGAAGTAAAACATAAAAATGAAAAATATACCAAAATTCATTGTAAAAAAAACTAGAATGTGTGAAAACTGTGAACTGGAGGATTATGTAGGACACGTGTTTAGATGCTGGAAGAATGAAGAAATGCTGAAGAACTTGGAGGTGGTTTTGGTTGGTAGGCATCATCCCAGAGATGAGTTCAACACTGTTCGTATTTATCGTTTTGGTGTAAAGTGTTATGATTTGTTAAAAATATTTTTGTCTAGTTGACACAAAGTTCTAATTCTATTAGTCTCATGTTTGGACTCAAATTGATTTAACTTGTTAATTTCATACGATTTTGTTTGGTAAAAGTATTTGATCTCTGGAATATTATATATTTTATCACTGCTAACTGTATTTTGTAACTTTTTGAATACTAGGTGAACAATTTTAAATTACTACAATAAAGATCTGTGGTTTTTATCGAATCTTCTCTATAAAATACTTTGTTGTTTGACCACGTAAATCTGTTCGTTGTATCTTTTCCCATAAACTACTTATGAATTACTTTTTATATTTTAACTCTTTCTTATTCACAGGAACTTAAACTACAGTTTTTCCTTGGACAACAGTATCGAAACATTGAAAAATAACAGAAAATAAGAATTTACTTTTATAAATACAACCAACAATACGAATTTCAACGTGTGTAAACATGAAACGGTGAAAAAGAAGAAAACATTTTGTTTTTTCGTTTGGTGCTCTGCGTGTCAGTTTCGTAAATATTGTGTTTACGCTTGGGAAAAGATACACCGGACAGAATGTAGCTAAATATTTCGTAAACATTTATTAATATTTAATAAAAGTGGTCTAAGAGACTACCAGGAGTACAATTTTTAATTAATTTAATTTTTGTAATCTCGATCATCTTCCGAATCATCGTTTAATGAAATTTTAATAAGTTCAATGTCCTCTTGCATGTTGTCTACTTTTCAAAAATTATTCACGATTTTTATAACCATTAATCAATGTTTTAACGGCGTTTGGTTTGAAATTAGTTCCTCAATGTGATGCCTGTATTTTTCAACAATGTACTCAATTTTGTATACAGAAATTCTTGTTTTAAATAATCAAAAAAAAAATCTTAGTTTCCTAGAATTATTTTATACATACCTACTTTTTATGTAAAAAATGAAAAACTATTTTTATTAATTTCAAATACATTTTAAGCTTCTATAGTATATTGTATCAATTTAAATTGAATGACTATATTTAAAATTAAAAATAAAATAATAAAAATATATAAATTACCAGCTGATTGTGCGCTCCGCATAGAACCCATTTCTCCGCTTGGACCGTAAGTGGAAAATTCGCCTAAAAAGGGAGAAATATTTTATTTACTTAAATAAAAAAAAACTTATAGAGCAAACACAATATTTTTTAATATCAATTTAATAAATAAATAGTTATTTTGATATTCCATCTAAACGCAACTAAAAAATCAGATATTAGGGTTATCTATTTTACCTCAAAAACAAAGGAAATTAAAAAATCCCTATAAAACTAAGAAAAGTGGATTCAATTTATTTCTTCCTTCTGAACGATGCGCTCTACTTGCCATTTTGCCAGAAAAATTTTTAAATTAAATTCTTTTTAATAAAGTAAGTTGATTTATACAAACTTCCCAGTAAAATGGGTAAAAATGGAAAACTTTAGCAAGAATAAAGAATATTTTAAAGTTGCCGGCAAAAAGTAAGATAAAGGCGACGAATTCACAAATATACTTTCAAAACATTTAAGAAATTTCTCGTCCAGGTTTTCTTATCACAATAATTACTTTTAAAACGATGGTAATAAAAAGTCAAATAATAGATTGAACTATAAAATAACATATGAATATTTTCTAGAAGTATCTTATATCAAATTAATCATCTTGGCAAAGCCCAGAAGTTTCAACTACACTTGGATCACTCTGCTTCTTCTTTAGCCTGTCCCTGTCCCTTTCTCTTAAGTTGGGTAGTGTTAGTCTACACTGTTAAGTTGAAAGAGCCGTTTGGAGACCCCATTGATCAGTTAGAATCCTCCAACATTAGTTTGGGTTGTTTTCTGGTAATTTTCAGAAATATTTTACCTGTGTACTTATTTGTGTAGCCTTTATCTCTAAATAATAAATTCGAGTCTGACTTTGTTAGGCATATCGAGGGTTGAGATCCAAAGGTTATGGATCTCTGGCTAGAGAGATTAGCGTTTGTTTGTTTCACATCCGCCCGTGGAGATTTATAGTGTAGTATGTGGTTTGGTAAATTCAAACTTGGTCACAACACAGTCTATATTCGCCATCAGAAGAGCAAAAGTGCATTTCAACTAAAAAATTAAATTATCCAATACCACAAGAGGGTTCTTGTGTTTTCTCTGTTATGAAACAAAGAATAAAAATTTGCCATTATGTGTTGGCTACAATGAAAATAATCTACTGGATTGTAGGTGCCCTAAAAATATCAAATTCTATTTGTTTTTTTGTCTAATTACTAATGTTCCTAAAAAGTTGATAAAAAATTTTCGGAAATAATTTAAGCTCTTGTGATATTTTAAGTGAAAATAATGTCGATCCACGCATAATTTAGCTATAAGTAGATACTCTATTCTAACCCAGATTATTCAAGATGATGATTGGACCAAAAGGAAACAAAGAACTAACATCGAACGAGATTAAGATCTCCCCATCTTGTAATAAAACATCCTTAACTTTATTTATAAATTCTAATGAATTTTTAACTGAAAAACAATTATACTTTTTGCATAGATTTTCAAACTCGCTCGATAACCATTTAGAAATCTTATAACTAAGTAAACAATAGGTTTCATTGCTTTCCTAGGTTTTTGTATCTTAGAATGGCAATAAAGTTTTGACAATGTAGGATTTTATGTACAGTGTAAGTATCAGTAAAATGGAAATTATTCGTCTGCAAAATTTGATTATTGAGAATTTTTGTCTAGAATTTCCAGATCTACAAGTTTTGTTTGAATTTTTTTTTCATAAGCTTTTCCTTTGTACAAAAGTACAACAGAAAACCATAATTTTGTCTAAAATATGTGTTCCAGAAAATTTTGACACTCGCAAATTTTACCAAATTTTTCTCCTTTCATAATAATTAATTTAAAAAAATATTTTTGCCAGTTCAATTATGTTTCAATTTGGTATTACTATAAATAAATGCATGCCGAACGAATTCCTACAAATCTGGTTCACAAAAAGTAAAAAAAAACGACAAAAACTATTTGCTATGAAAAGTATATTTAAAATATTATTTTCGTACCCAATTTTAAAAATTATCCACCTAAATTGTTAAGCAGTGTATGTATTAACAACAGACATTAAAACTAAATGATGTTTTTTCTGGTTAGAGCTACTCTGTACAAGAAAATCGTTTAAAACATCTGCTGCAACAACTACTTTAACATGCAATACCAAATGGACTCTAACAACGAGAATATTAAAATTTCAGATGCGATATTAACTAGACGGAGATCCAAAAATTAAAATGTAAAAATATTATACAATACGGAGTTGATTTAAAAGCGAATCACTCTCAGCGCCAACATTTTACTTAATTGAAAAACTTGAAATTCCGTCTACAAGTGGTGTGTCTGCCTACAAATTCTTATTGTTTTATTTTTAAATTTATCACCGTCCAATCTAAGCCGGATTAATGTTGAAATGAAAAAATTAATCGACGAACGAGTATGGAATTAATAAAATGAAGAATTTTTATTATAAGTGAGATTTTTATCCCGTTTTCACACCAATACTGATTAATTAAATTAATAATTTAACCTTCAATCATGGTAGACATATCTGTAGACAAAAGTCAAAACCACGGCTTTTATTCAAGTAATGTACAATTATTGCAATTGGTTTCGGTCTAAATCAGACCATCATCAGGCAGAGTCACAAGAGTAGAAATTGAGGATATTGACACAACGTAGGTAGGTGTAAATTTTGATATTTTATTTAATTGATATTAAGAGAAGTGGATTTGAGTATTTTGGTATGTGGTTTTAAAAAGTTTTTTTAAAAGTATTAAAAATCATTGAAATATAAGGAAATTCTACTAGATGGAGTAAAAAACCAAGAATGGCAAGGTTGAATGGTTGTTACTACGATGGGACTAGCCAGGGTGTAAGAAAGGATGGTGGGCGACAGAAAAAGAACCACAGTAGGAGTAGAAAAAACTACTAGTCAAAAATTCAAAGAAGTTGTTGTCAAAAATCTATAATACCACCTTTTGCTTATTAAAACAATCATTAAACATTAAAGATAAAACTTTTTAAACAAAATGTCCACTATTTATTTAAAAAAATTGCCTCTTTAAACTCAATGACTGGCATCGTCAGATTGACAGTAAGATGGTCTTCCACAAAGTTAAGGTTAATACAATCAATTTAATCATTAAATCTTTTAAAAATGAACAACAAATGGAATTATAGGGATGTCTCTTACCAGAATATCTAATCGAGTACCGTAATAATCACTTCACGGACGTGTATCCTACTATATTTTTTTTCATACTGACTTTGGATTGATCATTTTATTAGGAAGTTATGTAGACTGCTGTAAAAAACTATGTTACTTGATTTATTCTTAACATGGTTAATTTTCTTTATAAATAAAAATGAACAGCGGTTACCAAGTAACAATGTAAATAAAGGCAGACATATTAAATTTTTCTGCAATACGAAATATCTGTGGAGAAAATGGATCTGAAATTAGATGAAATGAAGTATGCGAAAAGATATGAAAAAGAATATGCGCTGTTTTGCAACTGGCGTGAACAACACAATTTAAAACGTAGTGCTGATGAAAATGTAATGTTGGCTTACTTTTTGGATGTGGTAAGAACAGTTTTTTTAAAGAATATTCTTTTCAACAGTCAAAAACCTTCTTCATTATGGTGGGAAGTTGATAGCTTTTTTGAAAAAAACATCAGCCAACCCAGTCGAAGGTGCTGACAAAGGAACAAATTGAAAGCTTCATGAGGGACGCTCCAGATAAAGAATATCTATTACTTGGAGTTGCTGGAGGTTGCCGAAAGGAAGAGATCTATAATTTAGAAGTTAGTGATGTGGAGGATACGGGTACTCAGCTAGTAGTTAAGATTAACCAGATAAAAACGCATATTCGACGAGCTTTCACTGTGATTAACAGTGATGAGGTTCACTATTTGGATGTGTTTAGAAAATACATGAATTTACGACAACACGTCTTCCTGAAAGTGGGTTATAGCCAAGGAAAATGTCTGTCTCAAATAGCTGGTATACATACTGTTGGCGGAGCACATAAGAAAATAGCTGAGTCCTTAAAACTAGACCAACCAGAAAAGTATACAGGTCATTGCTTCAGGAGAACATCCTCAACGTTGTTGGCCAATGCTAGAGCTGACCTTAAAGTTCTAAAACAGCACGGTGGATGGAAGAGTTCTTCAGTTGCATAAAACTATATAGAAGAATCGATTGAAGGCAAAAACAAGATTGCAAGAATGATCCGAAGGGACAACAGTAGTTGTACAATTAATTTTAATCTTCAAAAACTAGAATAAAAGCTTAGTTTATGTTGATTCACTTATTATTTCAAACAACATTAAATATGTAACCTTTAATAACTTGGATAATTCAAACACAGATTTAAAAAAATTGTAGCAAATAGCGTACGCTGGTTCACTCACACACTGGACAAATACAATATGAAATGTATAAATAAAATAGCGATAATCGATTATTGACTTAATTATAAAATGCTATTTTTGTCCGTACTTTCTTATAAAAAAATATCTTTATCTTGACCTTTCTATCAATTTAAATTCCGCTTGAAAGGAAACGTATTTGGATATAAAAGAAGATCCCATTCCTTTGTGATTTCTCGAGCCTTTGGAAATCCAGTCTATAACACATTTCCAATATGACGATGAGAATATATATCATCGTTTATGGATACGCTGGAATGATTGGAAATATGTCTGGATTAGAGGATTTTTGAGACGACTTTTCCTCGAAATATAATAATATCTACATTATTTTGGTTTTCCTCATTTAAATATTAAACCGTATAGATATGTATCTGTATGTTATTTGATCAAAGTAAAATATAAATAAAAATATCAATTTTAAATTGAGGCATATATAAACATTACTGTTGACTTTCAAAAATATTAGACATATTTGCTTGTGATATAGATAAATAAAAGAAAAATATTTGCTTTTTCAATTTAAAATTATCAATAATATTATGGTATCAGTTTTATATTCAAAATAGACTATCTTAAAGGTATCAGGTCAGGGCTTAGACCATTGTAAAAATACATATAAAGAGCCAATTGTTTACTTTCGGGTGGAAGCCAACATACAAATAAAAAAGTGGGGATGTTGTACTTATCAGATAATCCCATACTATGAATCTATCGATGATGTTAGTTTCGTTAATCAAGTTACTCTATATATACAAATTTTAAAATGAATAGAATAACTTAAACACTAGATTTGTGAAAAAAATAACGTTAAATCTTGTACACAGATACTTGTTTACAAAGTGCGACAACACTGTAAAAATATCTTGCGCAATTACTATGTTTTACGTTTCAGGGTTCTTCTAACCTTTTCACAGAACATGATATTTTACTTTGTTTTGCGTTCCGAGATTGACTTGGTCCACGGAGGCTTATTTAACTAGAATAAATAGCCATATTGTCATTGATTGTTGTTGAATATTATGTGGTTGTGATTGTGTATTTTCTAGTTATATAATTTTTTCCAAGTAGTATGCTGCTTTACGATTGCAACAGATGCAAAACTTTAAACCTGATGATTTGGTTCGTCATGTAAGTATCCTGGAAATATACCACTAGTATACGAGGGTTGCCTTTCCAACTTTAGGATAGAGCTGTCAGTTGCCAGATTGCAACACTAGGGTTGCCAAATCTCGTACTTTGACAATCTGTTTAAAGTGGGGTTATGGGAAAACGCCATCAGAACTAGAGCTGGAAATAGACTCACTCGATGGTTCAAGATAGATGAAAGGTTTTAAGTGGAGGTGGTGGGACAAATTTTTGGTTTCCTAAATCCCTTGGACTAACATATTCATATAGATACTTATAAGTCACAATAGTCTGGGAATGTAAATTAACCCTCAAGAAACTGACAAGAAACAATAAGGTTACGTTGATGAAGATGCTAGGGGGATAGTAGGAAATGAACAATCTGATAGAACAGTTTTATTTGGCCTTTTTGTAGTCTCGTAATCAGCCACAACACAAAGAAACTCCTGTTCCTGAGAACAAGATCATTAATTTTTAGATAAAGTATTCGTTTAATAGTAATTGAGTTAATATTAGATATTAGCCACAATTCTGGCAGTTAAAAAGATATTTTAGCTATTTTAGTATTATAGGGATTTCTACTCAGTTATTGTTGCGTTTTCATTAATTGAGAAGTATGGGTTTCTTACGATTATAAATGATACATTTTTTTTGGTAAATGAGAAATGTTACTCACCGTATCTGATATTTTTGCCGGCAGGTATATTTCCATTAGGTTCTAATCGATCTAGGAACTCGTCGCTGTAGCCGTTGTACGGTAGTTTCCCGTGATGGTTATGTTCTTCCGCCTCTTCCTTCGATACCGCTGAAATTAAAAAAAAAACCAATGAAATTTTTTTAAATCTTGTGAACTATCCATATCTCAAATGTTGGT